>CBVK0103553097.1:0-10892 GCA_900067695.1 Picea abies
TTGGTACATATTTGGTGCATGTTTTATGCACTCATTGATGTTATAGGTTGAGGTATAGGTTGGTGCATGGTTGATGCACTTGTTTATCGTATAGGTTGATTACAGGTTGTTTGGTACAAGTTTATAGCAGTATATCTGACAGTGATAGTGTGACAACAGTTCCATCATTCTACTTATATTTCAGGGTTGTTGGATGAGGCAGGGACGGGTTGTAACGAGATAACATAGGGGGTTGTAGTCTCCTTCTGGTTGTAGCTAGAGAATTGGAGAATTGGAGCTTCCCTAAGGTTGTAGTCTGATAAACTAGAGGTTTGGAGCTCCTTCCAGTTGCAACTAGAAAAAAAAGGAAGTTGTTTCTTCCAATAAATGTAATTCTTAAAGAAATATAAGAAAAAAAATTATGTGGTTTTCTCCCACTTTGGGTTTCCACATAAAAACATTAGTCTCATATGTATGTGTATGATTTCTCATTTGTTCGTCGTTTATTTACTCTGCAACTATTAGATGGTAATGCTACATTGATATAACACTTGCATTTTATGGTTAAAAATGATTAAATTTCTCTATTAATGATTCACCCCCCCTCTCAGTAATCCAACAATTGGTTTCATAGCAGGTGCTTTCAAGAATCAGTTTAACCATTGAAAGGTATATCATGGAGAGAAGAAACATGTATAAACATGGAATAGAATAGTTTGATGGACCAAAGTATGCATTCTGGAGCAGAAGGAGGAAAATATATATACAAGCACAAGGATTTGAAATTTGACAATCTATAGTAGATGGATACAAAGAATCAACAGTTCCGCCAACAAGTGAAAGAGAAATAAAACTTGGTCAAAATAATTCCAAATCCACAAATGCACTTCTGAATGGTATTGGTGAATCGGTCTACACCAAAGTTATGTATTGTAAATCCGCTAAAGATGTTTGGGACAAACTTCAAAATATTTATGAAGGATATTCAAAATTCAAAGAAGCAAAGCTTCAAACTTATAGAGGTCAGTTTGAACAACTAAGATGAAGGGAGATGATAATATTGAATCTTACTTCTTATGATTCAATGAAATAGTAAATGCAATCATAGGACTCAGAGAATAAATTAAAGAATCTGTAGTTGTTCAAAAGGTACTAAGATATCTTCTTATGAGATTTGATCCTAAGATATCAACACGAGAAGAAAGAGTGGATCTAGACTCAATAAGCATAGACGAACTACATGGAATCTTCACAACATATCAAATGCGAACTGAAAGATATAAACAAAGCAACTTTCAAAACATTCAAAAGGTCAAAGAAAAAGGGAAAGAAAAAAGAAAAAGAACATAGCAACAACAGTGACATCTCAGAAAATGATAAATAAATGACCAATTTTGTCAAGAGATTGAAGAAGGGAACCAATGGAAAATATAAAGGTAATCTTCCATTGATTTGTTTCAATTGTGATGGTATTGGTCATTTTCCTAAAAATTTCCTCATAAGAAAAATAAAGGGAATAATGAACATTAATCAAATCGAAAACAAACCTATAAAGGCAAAGGAAGCACAAAGAAAGTTTTCAAGAAAATATTATGCACCAAAGAATACATCTCCTCATTCAATGAAGATGAAGTCATTGACAACAAGACAGAAAGAGTTTTATTCAATGAAATAAAAGACTGATAAAGAAGACATCAAAAAATAATATGAAGAGCCATAAGTTAATTACCGAGAAGAACTGTTGACTGTCATAGAAGTTATAAGAAGAGAAAAGAGGAAAAACAAGAAGCTACAACCAGAAAATGGACAAGAAAGGAGACACTCAAGAACTAGATAATATCATCAAGGAATTGAAGTTTCAAATAGAAGAATATAAAAGAATTGAATAAGCACTAAAAGAACAATTAGAGTAAATAGACATGATCATTGTAAATTTGGAAGCAGAGATGGTCACATTGAGAAAGGATCTTCCAAAAACAATATGTAGAACAACTCAAAAGTTTTGGATGACATTATCAGAACTCAAATTGCTAATCATGAAAAGTTCAGACTTTGATACAATTAGACAAAAAAATGGATCAAGATCCAAAGCAAAAAAATAAGAAAGATATCGAAAAATTTATGCATAAATAATCCAAGGGGATAGCAAGACCTACAAGGAAGATTATAGGGACACTTCTCCATCGAGAAGATTCATATTTCAGAATTAAAGACCGATAGAAACAAATAGGCCTCAGGAAGAAGAAGGATTCATAAGAGTAAATCCTTTCAGAAGATTTTTAACTCCGAGGAATCAAACAATATTTTTGGGTTTATGTTTTGCATGCAACAATTTTGGACATAAATCTCTAAATTGCATATTTGATAGCAAGAACATAAACAACTTTCAAATTCATACACAAAATGGTTATCCAAGAAGGCCTAGTGAAACATAGAGAAGATGAATCTAATATATTGCACTGGGGAAGCCCCTCTATGCTTAAATATGAATAATAGACAAGGGGAGTCTATGTGGTATCTGAGATAGAATAGAGAACCATCCTTCAAGCAGGTTGTAGAATTTGAGTACACAGATTCAGTGCATTCAAATAGCAGAGTTACAATATGATAGATTAATCGGTTGTAGTAGTACTTCATGATAGTACAATGACATATGAGTCAAAATTATGGACAATTGTGTATCATAGTATTGAACAGTTTGGGCATGCATGGACATGAAATCAACTTTTCTGAATGGAGAACTTGAAGAATAAGTCAACATTGAACAATTGGTTCCTAGAAAATCATACTCTAAACTGGATAAATACCTAGAATAGGCAGGGTTAAGAAAAGGAAGTGCAGACAACAACCTCTACATCAATAAATTTGCAAAGGATATGCATAATGAATTTGAAATGTCATTACTTAGATAACTATACTTCTTTTCGCGTCTTTAGATATGTGAAAGAAACCAAGGAATTTTTATTTCTAAAACTAAGTATATCATAGAAATGATAAAGTGGTTTGGAATAGAAGATTGCAAACTAGTTACCACTCCTATGCAAACCAGTTGCAAGTTGAGAAAAGATGATGATTCAAAGTCTACAGACCATAGGCAATAGATATCAATGGTTGGTAGCTTACTATATGTGACAATGTCCAACCAGATGTAATGTAGGATGTAAGGCCCTAATTTAACAAGCCTAAAAAAATTTGTAAATTTAAATAGTTAAGATTATTTCAACGTATAAGTAATAAGCAATTTAATTATTCAGCATATAAGCAACATAAATTTAAATTTATAAACAACATGCTAATAAATTACATAACCATCACATAAAACCAAATATTCCTGAGAATACATAAACAAAATACATGTTAAGTGATATGTTTCCCAACTCTGTTTGTCCAAGCTGAAAATGTGCCCAAACTTAAACTGTGCCCAAAACTGAATTTTCCTCCCTGTTAGCTAGGAACAAAGCCTATCCAGCTCCCTAGCTCTAGGATTCCATGAGGATTCCTGGCCCCTGATCCCAAAACTCCCTACAAACTGGTGCCCCCTGTAACAATCCACCCCAAAGTCCAAAACTAGAAAAATATCAAATAGGAAATACAGTCCTCCTTGCCCCAAATGCTTCCTCCTCCAAAATTTCATAATCATCTTCTGTAAGCCTCTGCCCAGTCATATCCCCCTCATTCACCGCCTCCTACCTTCCATTAATGCCACCCACCTTATCCCTCCATTTAATACCCTATCCCTCCATTTACTACCTTATCCCCTATCATACATAAAGTCTTATAATAAATAAATTAAAGTTGTTAAGACTTGGATTCTTTATCCAAACCTCAAATTTGTTGATTAATCAATTAATAAATAAATAAATAATTTATTAGTATTATTGATAAATAATCTTTATTTAACTAATACACACTAGGACAGTAAATTATTTAATTAACTGCTCTTGATAAACCCTATGCAACTATTTAACTAGGGTTGTTACATACACCCACCCTTTAGGAAACTTCATCCTGAAGTTAAGGTATTTTATGATAGAAGGGAAAGGAAACATGGTTCACACATTCATAACAAATAACCGTCATTATTAGTAAGTAAGCCAAGAAACTTATTCATACTAGTGTACATGCGCAAGAAATGCATGTGTAGCTATTACATACAAGTCTCGTTCATGTACTAATATCATTAACTATCATCTCTATAGTAATTTCCATATACATCCAATCCCTTCAACAAGACTATTCATTTTATAAAAGAAAATAAACCAATCTAATGTTTGTGAAATCCTTTAATTTCAATTATCTTGCTCAACAACATTATTTAGATGATTGTAATTTAATTACATAATTATGAATATTCATATATATATATATATATATATGCATTTTATTTTCATAAGGAAAAACAATAAATTCCACCATAAGACAAATCTCCATACACTCTCAACTATTTCTACCCATCCTTCCTCCCTAACTTACTTCCATATTCCATTCCTATCCTTCCTCTGCTGGACTATCTTGGAGTGTCAACTATATTGACCCAACCCCAAATAGAACCCATAACTAGAAGTGTCACTATCTTGACCAAGCTTCCCCAACAGGCAACTGAAAGTCATCATCACATGTCTAGGGGGGCGTGAGCTAACACCATCCTCCCATGACTTCAGGTTTCAAAGGATACATGGTGGGAAATGCCTCCACGCCTCCTAATAGGACTAGGGTCCACACCCTACAATGGAATATACAATGGCACCATGTTGTTGGGAGTTTTGTCATCGTTTATTCGGTTTTGGGCAGTCTCACCACCTAAGATCCTGTACTGGTCCACATATCATAGAAATGCATCCAAACCAATATAATTTCACATACAAATATTCATACCATAATGTTTCTCGGCTAGTGGTCATGACATCCACTTTCATCATCATTATCCCTTGGCTATTTCATAGCCCATAACCTACAGATTAGTCTGTAACACAAACTCATACATTTCTATGCATCGTCATCATGTAATTGCATACAATCATAATTTTAATTCGATATCCGCGTACCAACAACTTTAACATCAAAGTTTTCAAGTTAGAGATAGATTGCATAATCTTCCATAATTCAATTAATGACACCCATTCATAAAATTATCAATTACAAAATAGATTGCATCATATCCAACATCATTCTAATAGTATTTAAACCTTCATAGGGTTTTCATTCACACAATATGTCGCATCATATCCATCATCATCAATAGCAATTAAACATTCATAGAATTTACATTCACATAGTAGATCGCATCATATCCATCATCATCAATAACATTTAAACATTCATAAAATTTACATTCTCACAATATATCACATCATATCCATCATCATCAATAACATTTAAACATTCATAAAATTTATACGTATTAAAAGTTCAAGTGTATCATTTAATAGTTTCACTTGTGAATAGAAAATAAAATTTTGTAGGTCTCAAGTAATCCTAGTTGTCTAAGTCAAAAGGTGGTGTTACATACACCCCACCTTCAAGAAACATATTCTCGAGGTGGTCAAAAAAGTGAGGGATAGTCTCGTTGTAGTGTCTCGGTGTCTTCCCAAGTAGCAGATCCTAGACTATACTTGTCCCATTGGACCTTAACTTGGTCTACCATATGGTTCCAGAGCTGTCAAACTCTATGGTCCAATATGCGTAATGGTTTTACTGTGAGAGTTCCCATGTCCGATACCTGCAATTCCTTCCAATTTAGTTTATGTGATTCATCAGCAACATAATGACATAAAATAGATACATGAAAAACATTATGAGTTTTATGCAAGTGGGGTGGCAGTACGAGACGATAGGCAAAGTACGAGACGATAGGCAACAGGTCCAATTTTCTCTTGGATTCTGAACGGTCCTCTAAATCGAGGTGACAACTTTGTCCCCTTCCCAAACCGTATGGTACTCTTGTTAGGCGTGATACGAATGAAAACATGGTCTCCCACTTTATAACTTCGGTCGGTCCTTTGTGCATCCACTTAACTTTTCTGCCTATCTTGTGCTTCCTTTAGTCTCTGCCTAATCTGAATCACCTATTCCTCCATCTCTTGAATCAATTATGGCTTAATTGTTACTCGGTCTTCTAATCTATCCCAACTCAACAAAATTCTGCATGGCCTTCCATATAGAGCTTCGTAGTGTGACATTTCGATGGAGCTATGAAAACTATTATTGTAGGAAAACTCTACCAAAGGTAGGTACTTCTCCCAATGGGTTTCATTATCCATGACGTACATCCTAAGCATGTATTCCATGACTTGATTTACTCTCTCAATTTTCCCATCTGTTTTGGGATGATAAGATGTGCTTAAGTTTAACTGGGTCCCCAATGCTAACTGCAAACTTGTCCAAAACCTAGAAGTGAATCTGGATTCCCTATTTGAAATGATCTTCTTAGGTATCCCATGCAAATGGATAACCTCACTTACAAACACACGTGCCACATGAATGACATCCTAAGTGTCTCTAACCAGAATAAAATGAGCACTCTTGGTTAACTTATCCACTATCACAAGAATGGAATTGTGTCTATGAGATGTGAGTGGCAACCCCACAACAAAATCCATAGAGATGACTTCCCACTTGGACATAGGAACATCGTGTGGTTGTAGGAGGCTTGTCAGGTGATGGTGGTCGGCTTTCACTTGTTGACACTCTAGGCATTTGACAAAGAAATGGACTACATCGTGCTTCATGCCTACCTAGAAGAAGAGCTTCCTCATGTCTGCGTACATCTTCTTCACACCCAGATGTGCACAATAAAGTTATCTATGGGCTTCCTTTAGTATGATGCTTTGAATATCCCCATCTTTTGGGATGTACATCCTTCCTTGATATCTTAATAGTTCGTCTACTTCTAGACTATATCCTTCATACATTGGATCTAATCTCCTCCCACTCTAAAGGTTTGAAGTAACCTCTAAATACCAACTATCTCCTCGGAGTTGTGTCAACACATGTTCCCACAGATTGACCTTTAAGGGTACCAAGGAGAAGACACGTGGTCTCCTACTCAAGGCATCTGCGACCACATTTTCCTTTCCCTTGATGTATGGAATACTAAAATTGTACTCACTCATAAACTCACTCCATTGCCTTTGCCTAGCATTCAGATCCCTTTGAGTGAAGAGATGTTTGAAACTTTGATGGTCCATTTTGAGATCCAAGTTTTTCCCCACAAGATAGTGCCTCCAAAGTTTCAGATCTAGCATTACAACTGCCAACTCTAAATCATGAGTCACATATAGCTCTTCGTGTTTCTTCAAATTCCTTTATGCATAATCGATCACTCCTCCATCTTGCATTATCACGGCCCCAAACCCTTTCTTTGAGGCATTCGTGCAGACTATGAAGTCCTTTTCCATATCCGACACTCTCAGAATTGATGCACTAGTTAGTAACCTCTTAATCTCAATGAATGCACTATCACATTCTTTTGTCCATTCATACCTGACCCCCTTGAGCTACAAAGTGGTGATGGGTTTCACTAATTTTGAGAATCCTTCCACAAATCTCCGATAATAACTTGCTAGCCCCATGAAGCTTCTCACCTCATGGGCATTTTTCGGCACTGGCCATTCCATAATGGCCTTTACCTTTTCTAGGTCCACAGAGATTCCTTCACCGAAAATGATATGACCTAAATAGTGGATCTCCTTCTGGAAGAAGGAACACCTCAACAACTTCCCATACAATTTTTTCTCTCTAAGACAGGACAACACCACTCGTAAGTGTTCCTCATGTTCTCTTACATTTTTGGAATATATGAGGATGTCATCTAGAAAGACTTGTACAAAATGGTTTAAGTACTTTCAGAATACATTGTTCATGAGGCTCATGAATACTGTTGGCACATTGTTCAATCCAAAAGGTACTATGACAAACTCGTAATGCCCAAACTGAGTTCGAAAGGCGGTTTTTTTGATATTGCCTTCCTTAATCCTTAACTGGTGATACCCTGATCGCAAATCAATCTTTGAGAATACCACTGCACCTTTCATCTAATTGAAGAGGTCATCTATCCACGACATTGGGAACCTATTTTTCACTGTAGCATGGTTCAAGTCCCTATAGTCTATACACAATCGTAAGGAACCATCCTTCTCCTTTACAAAAATTACTGGTACAACACAATGTGAGACACTTGGCCTTATTAGCCCTAAGTCTAGTAACTCTTTCAACTGCATTTGCAACTCACAAAGTTCTAGTGCTTTCATCTGATATGGAGTCCTAGAAATTGGTTATGCACCAGGTTTTAGCTCAATAGTAAAATCAAGCTCCTTTTCAGGAGGTAACCCTAGTAACTTGTCTAGAAAAACATCCTTAAAGTCTGACAATACCGGGTACTAATCTAATGAGGGTCCCTTCCTTTCATTCATTTCTTCCACTACATATAGTCAACACCCTTGCCTCAAGAATCTCTTAACCTTCATAGTTGAGATAAAGTGTAATGACACCTTTCTCCATACACCCTCGATCTCCATTGGCCTTCCTTCGTCGTCTACATAGAGCACCCTTTTTGTGAAACAATCTACCAAATCTCGATGAGATTCTACCCAATCCATTCCAACGATTAGGTCGTATGCCCTGAGAGCAGTGAGATATGCCTTCAACTTGGTAGTACACACTCCCAGGTGTACTATACAATTATCAACACTAGGTCCTACCGCTTGTTTTTCCCCCGAAGCCATCTCGACTTGTTCAAAGTCATCATCCTCGTAGGCTACCAACCCACGCTTTTCTAATGCAGATTGTGAAATGAAACTATCTATCGCACTAGAATCAAATAAAATCTTAACATTGATATGATTTAGCGTACCTAATGACTCCACCACCGTGGATTGTTGTTTGGCCTGGCGATTATTAACCGCTGTGTAAATCTAGTGGCTGCTACTTGCTCTTCCCATCGAGGCCTTTCCTTCTCTATGAAAAAATCCTAATTGTAACTTTGGGCAGTCACGCAGGTAATGGGATCCTCCACACCCCCAACAGGTAACATGGGATTGAGCTTGCGCACTGTTCTGTGACTGTCTCTAAAATGAGTTCCTTCCCTTGGAACCGCTGCCCCTAGTATTTGCTCCTTGAGATGGCTGTGGACCTACCTATGTCATTGGTGATGAACGAGATGTTGCACTTGCTTCCATTGAAATCCCTGCAGCTACTGTCCTTGGTGCGACTCTGTTACCATATGGAGGTGGCCTTAAGCCCCCTCCCCTGGGAAATTTCTTAGGGGCCTTCCCTATGAATACAAGACGATGTGGAAAGGTTGGTCTTGTACCTCTGGTTAAGTTCATGTATTCCTTTGTATAATGTTCATTTTCCACAGCTTCCACTACTGAAGACGGTTTCCACATCCACACCATAGCCCCTATCTTAGGGTACAACCCATAGACAAAGTGTTTTTCCTGTCGTTGGTCATTATCCATATAAGAAACATATTTCACCAATTCCATAAACCTGATCTCATATTCTTCTACGGTCCTGTTTCCCCATACTAGAGCATGAAGTGCTCCTACCTGTTTTTCCTCATAGTAAGCTAGCAGATATTTCCTTCGAAACCTCTCCTCGAAAAGTTCCCAAGATATTGTGTCTGAGGTAAGATGCAATTGCCTTTCTAGGTTGCCCCACCAGTTCAAGGCACTTTCTCTCAATTGAAAAATCACTATCTTCACCTTTGAGGTGGACACGTAGTCCCTTAAGGAAAAACACCTTGTCATGCCTTCCAACCATGCCTCGACACGTTCACTGGCGTGACCCCCGACAAACTCCAGAAGTTTGATCTTCTACAATTCTATAGTGATGTCTTGGGGTGGAGGTCCTCCACTTGAATCCCTCGATGCTTATGGATTACTTGTTCCAGATGGTGGGGGGTCCACTTCGATCCCTGTTGATTGTTGCCCCTTTAAAGTCTCATTTATGGCCTCCAAAGAGTGCAGTATGAGAGCTAGTTCCGACGATGGTGGTGGTAGTGTTGGCGGTGCCTGTGATGATGCTCCTCTGCCTCGATTCCCTCAAGTCCTAAACATCTTGTATGATTTAACTTGCACCAACCAAATTTGTCAGGGTGAGATCAAGGTTGTTTCACATTTCCACAACTTAACTAGAAAATAGGGTTAGGCATAATTTTTTTTTTACTTGTCTGTAAACAGATGTTACTCTCTTTAGGGGAGGTGGCTAGGTTAGGGATAAAGCATCTAAGATTGATTTCTTCACCTAAGAAAACTATTGACTCCCTTTCCTGGTAGCTATGCTATCTTTGCACCATACTAGCCAATTTCTCTAACTTACCTACCTAGTGCGCATGAAGCCCCCTCTCACTTATCTTGTTCTAAGTCCTTATACTTTGCGTTTACAACTAATTAAGGTGAACTCCAACCTAATGTTGATGAAATGAGTCTAAGGCTATCCTTCAATGCTTGACTCATGGGATTTCCTTGGCGTGTTGTACATATGTGTTGAATTGTGTCTCTTGGGGGCTATAGGTGTGAGCCTTGAGGATTGTAGAGTGGCTTTCAGGCATTGGAGCTTAGCGCTTGTGCATTGTGGTTATGTATTGTTTTTGGACTTGTGGTCATATGATGTAGTGAGCCTCAAGTGATGCATTGAAGCTTGGTGCTTGGCTTTGATTGGTGGAATGGAATGGAGGGACTTGGCACTTCGATCGGTGGTTGAGGGCACGAAACTTAGTGTTTGGTTAACATGGATAATTAGAGATTATACTTTGGGATAGTATTTTATGAATATTAATTTATTTGTATATAAGAATTTATTTTATAACGACTCATGTCTGGCGTGTTCGTATTTGGTTGTTTTCCAAGGCTTGAACTATGGTGAGTAGTCATGTGTTCAAAACCCGTCTCCTCCAACAAAATTTAATCTAA
>CBVK0103553100.1:0-10457 GCA_900067695.1 Picea abies
ACCTACTCAGCATGGCTGGTGGGGCTGTAGTCACCCATCCACGGTATCTCCTCAATGATGCACATAGGGAATTCTTCTACCGTCTCATCTTTAGAACTGTTTCCATCCTGTAAGTCCGACGCCATGGCTTGGGGTTCCGGGGTGGTCACGAATTCCTCCACGAATGACGTTTCTTCAACATAGCATGTTGGAAACTCGTCCGCGGCACCACCCTCCAGACTGCTTCCAGGCTCAATTGCCATGGTATGACTGCTACGCTTTGTCCCAGTCTCAACAATAATGGCATGTAGAGCCAATTGGTCAGCGCGAGCCCTCTTCCAGAGAATGGAGGTCGCCATCAACAGAGTGCGCTCCAGGTTCTTCCTCCTTTGCCTTTGCTCTTTGTGGGTGTACTAGGCCGAGCCACGACAAGGTCTACCTCGCTTCCCGGTCATTGTTGCTTAGTGGTGTATAACAATGCAAAGAGAATGCAGCAAAACGAAAGTGAGCCAAGACGATAAGGAACCAGAGCTGCACCAGAGCTCCCAACTGACCGGGAGGTCCAAAACGAGAGTGAACCAGCTCTGTCCAGGCGATTGAAGTTTCAAATTGCCAACTGACGGATTTGCCTGGCTATCCATAAACCCTGTCATGCTGAGTGCGGTATGAGCGAGAGTTTTCACGCGAGGGAGGAGTCCCTCCTCCATATAGCGACTGTAATGGTCGACTACCATCATAAATGTGGAGAGGATGGGTGGCGGCCATCAACATTTATGCTATGGCTCAATGCAGAGCCAGGTGGCGAGGCATGCCATCAACATTTATGCTATGGCTCAATGCAGAGCCAGGTGGCGAGGCATTGCCGTGTGTCACCCCATCTGGGGCCGTAGAGTTTAATTATTGTGTGAAATACTAATTTTCAATTATTTTTTTGTTGCATGAAAGAAAAAAAAAATGGAACCCATTCAACACACAAGAACGGATGACAAGGCATAAAAGGTCGATCACAAAGTTTGTGCGTACTTTCATTTTCCTTGCTTAAGATTTGGGTTGGGAAAGTTCAGAGGGTTTTTTCTCTGAGGAAGAGTGTAAGGTGCTCTTGCTGCGAGAAAATACCAATAGCCAAGCTAGTTCTTCCTCTAGTGGAGCATGCTTCTAACACCGAATCCACACTTGCAAGAACACAAATATTTGTTGTCATGTATACATTTTAATTAATTTATAATTGTCCATGTATGTTTTCTAACAAGTGTTATTGTGCAAAGAAGAGCCATCTTAACATTTGATTGACATTGGATTAAGTATGGATTGTGAGTATATGTTAAAGTATCCAGGGTTAATTAAACAATATGCGAGTAACTATGTTGTTTTACTTCCCTCTTTTTATAATTAATGTAACAACAAGAAACCTTTAATTATATCTATGCTTTGTCATGGTGTATAAAACTCACATGAAACAATGTATGTAATGGAGCCAACATAAGATATCTTGAGAGGTAGAATGAAGCATGGCTTCAAAAGAATGTGCATTGTTTATGAATCGATTGTTGCTATAGTACACTTTTTTATTTACGCAAACATGTATATTATACTATAAATGTAGATATATACTCATTACACTTTAGTTCTACTTCTAGATGGAACATGAAGAGGTGGAATGTCAAAATCAAGCCACCACATAAATATTTTAAATAACCCAAGTACAATATCTCTTGCAAGTGATGAAGAAATGAGGCATGAAAGCAACTCAAGCGATGACAATAGTTCAAGCAACGAATGATGCTCAATGAAATTGAATGTTACAAATTGTATATGTTGAAATATTTGTCTGTAAAAAAATCATATATTTTGTTTAATATGGACATATTGTCCCAATTGGATGACAACATGTTGCAAATATCATAACAATTAGTTATTGACAATTTAATTATCATGGACCTTTATATTGTCCCATTTCATATGACAAATGGTTCAATTTTGTAAAATGTTACATTATTGATTAAATATATAGATTATTCACATTGTTTGTTTGTTTGTTTGTTTTATTTTGTTTTTGTTTTTATTTTTAGTCTATTTTGTCACGAAATACACATGAGAGGGAAACTCATCAGGCACTTCCCCTCGTTCCAAGGATTGTACCTAGGGTAAATCGGGTTTCGCTAAAGCTCGAGGCTTTGTCAACACATGGCTCAAGGCCATTACAATAATATACTCATTAAGAGCTCCAAATGTCACTTGTGGGAATTGAACCTAGGTGGGGAGGATAATACCCATTCACACAATTGTTTGGGTTAGACCCAATTGATAGATGGTTTACATTGCTACAATGAACATAGGTGTAATTAGCTAATATATTTTTTTAAATGATACAACATATTAATGTAATTATTATATCCAAACACACTAATTAAAATATAAAAATCAATATTGTTATAAAAAATATATATGAATTTTCTGATGATTAATTGAATTATTGTAAAAACAAAACAAAAACTATAGTTGCATACCCACAACATGGAAAAATTCAGCAATAGAACATAGCAGTGCATTGTTCATTTACACACACCAATACATTTTAAGAAATATTACATATTGATGTGTATATGAATCATAAAAGCACTATTACTCCTAACAACGACAAAATCACCTCTCCCTTCAATGATACCACTATTTCTTTCATTATTGCTATCATACCCATTGCAAGACATCATGGTGCATAGGTAAAATACACATTGGTGCTATCATTATATAAATATATAGTGGGTTTTCAAAAATATATAATACACACCATTGCGTATTAATATTTTTTAAAGCACTAGTGTGTATCAATATTGGCACATCGATGCATATTGTCAATAAGAGTGCCCTGGTGCTTTCAATATATAAAATACACACTAGTGCTTCAAAATTAAATAATATACACTCGTGCATATTATATATTAAAGACTCGATACATATCAATTATTAGTGCATCGATACATATTTTATAGATTTGAGAACATCAATGCATATTATTGATAGAAGCACGCTGACAAAAAAACCTCCACTAGAACCTCCGACCATTCATAATTTTTAGCAATAGTAAAAAATTATAAAAATTATCACCAAAACCTTCATTACCAATAATAGAAGTATTTTTTTATACTTTTGCCCAATCTTGTAACAGTGAAAACTTTTGCTAGGTAAGGTTTTTCCTGTAGTGAACCTATGACAAGGGTGAGCCAAAGAGAACCAATTACCCAATAAAATAAATCAATTGCTAGTAGAAGAGAACCAATTACTAGCGGGAGAGAACCTTACTTCCTATGGAAGAAAAATACTTACCAATGAAAGAGAACCAAATATCCCATGACTTAAATGAACCTGTAGATGGAGAGGGGGGTTAATGTATAAGAGTAGGAAACCTGCTTGAACCATGTTGGCCTTTGGGCCTTCTATCCACTATGATGACATTTGATTTTGTTTGAATTGTAATGGCCTTTAAACCTACATTATGCTCTTGCATTGGCTCATCAATATATTCCTAGAGAGGGTTAGGGCCACGAAGACTCAATGTATTAATGTATTAGAGCCTTTGGGCCTTTTATCCACCACGATGGTCTTTGATTATGTTTGAATCATGATGGCCTTTGAGCTTACCATGATACTCTTGCAATGGCTCATCAATATATTCCTAGAGAGGGTTAGGACCATAAATACTCAATGTGCTAGTGGAAGGAACCAACATGCTTCCATTATCACCTTAGGGTACATGTCGAGTACAATTCTTATTGTTAGTTGATGCCTAATCATGCCATTTATGTTAACTCTCCCATCGACATCTATAACCTGATATGGAGAAGTAGTCACCATGTTGTTACTAATACTATGTGTTTGTTTTACATGGTTTTACCATTTTTTGGGGTAAGCAAACAACTTTTTCTTAGTGTGTGGAGAAGTGTCAATCCCATTTTCAAGTTGTAAATCTACATCAACGTGTAATATGATTGGTTGTTTAATCCTACCAAAATTGGAAAATGATATTTTATTATCATGATGCCCCATCTTACCTACTCCACTCAATGAAATACTTTGCTATTTTACCCAATGAAATACTTTGCTATTATTACATTGGTATAAATCATATAATGTGGTATGCATATTATAAGGTCTTTAAATTATTAAAATAACTCATCCAATACCACATACATGAGTAGTGGATTCTAAAGATCTTCATGCATTTTTCACTTATAAGTGAAAGCTACACATTGCATTCTCTTTGCATAGACTCTCTTTATTGCAATATAATTTATTTATCCAAGATTGGGTTCCTTATAGCTTTTTCTTTGTTACTATGCTTACTTGGGTTCTAATACCTTCTAGACTTGTTACTATGCCTACTTGGGTTCCAACACCTTCTAGATAAGTACATATTAGAAGCACAATTACTTTCATTACTCAATCATTGTTTTGGTAATATAGATCTTTCCATAGCTTTGTTTTCTTTAGGAATCTTGGTTGTATCTATGTACTTTATCATTATGTGGTCATTAAGGAATCTTGTGTTACTAACATTTAAATATAGATTAGGCACAATATATTATCAACATAAAGTGTTACTGAGAAGATAATTTTTTTAGTGAACGTTGTCTTAAAGATTTAGCTTTTTGACATTAAATTTTATTGTTAAAAATTGGTAGTAAATTTTATTTATTTATTTATTTTAACACAAATTGAACATAGATTTCTATTAAAAGGTTGTGCAGAATCAACAACGTAAAAAATGATTGCATAACAAACATATAGTCGTTTGTTTACTGTAAATATGCATCAAAATAACTACAATATTTAATGTTCTAACAGGGTTATTTTTTACAATTTATGAACTGTAAACATCTTTACAAAATTGCCCAAGACACCACCAAACTTTGAAAAACATTCAAGACATATTAGGAGTTGTGTCTTGCATTTCAGAGTTCTGCAGAGGGTTTGGTGGGTCTTCTTTTGTGTCCATTGGCGTTGTTCCTCTACTAGAGCTTCCTTGGTTGTTCTCAACTTCACCATCACTTGGAGGATTTCTTCCAATATTGACAAAGTCTGAGGTTGAACATTGTGTTGGCTTAGGGTCACGAATTTGTTGAACAACAACCTTCATATCATCCATTCACCTCACTAGAGAGGATATACCTGCTTCAAAGAAACTTAATCTTTCTTCCATATGATTTGTAAGCTCGACCAACATTCCTTCCAGCTCTTGGAGTTTAGCCATAAGTTGTTGGAGAATTGTTGCTTCATGGCTTCTATTGTTCCTGAGGTCCCTCACCGAGGGTTCCATAAAAAAGCCTTGAGTGCGAGCCCTGTAGCTACTCTAGTTGACAGTGAAAATCGTGTATGGAAGACATGGAGAATATTAAACTAATAAATCATCATCAAAATGTTTACATGCAGAAGGAAGAACAAAAATAGACCTGATAATACATTATGGGAATCGAAGGAAGGCTCTACACAAACCCCCTTACTGCACCTGGCTTTATTTCACTGAGTTTCCTAGAATAACTTGAAGGCGAGGGCGAGGAGTCGAATTCAAATCGACTTTCAGAAAGACAAAGAGATCTAAATTTGTTGAACCAGAGGGATTCAACTCTAAAAAGACAAGAATGTTTGTCATATCGAGCCTGGCTATGAACCTTGAATCACACAGACCAAGAGAAGATATCACATAAGTCTCATAACTCAATGCGTTGTTATGATCACCCTTCACACAATTGAAAGTTCCCCGAGGAACTATTGCCCTTCAGATGTTGACAAGACATGCCATGGCTTGGCGTTTAAGGAATGGGGAGTAAGCTCCTCTCATTATTTACATTTAATTCCCCTTGTGACTGCCTAGAAACATCCTTTGCTTTGATATTATCTATGGGGTTAAGGTTTTTGTTAATATGATAGAAGTTAATAACTTCAAAGCCCTTGGCCATAACTGAGATTCTTTGTAGAATTCCCCATAGGATGTTGTTTTTTGGAGGGTGGTTGTTGATGAACACGATGATTATGATCATTGAATCGCCCAAGACCATGAGTTTATGGACTTGACAATCTCTTGCAAGTTTGAGACCAAGATAGAGGGCATAAGCTTCAGCTAATTTGTTGGTCATAGTCCCTAAACCCCTTGCAAAATGAGACAATGTATTTCCTCCAAGATCTAAAATAATCCCACCTGCACTTGCCTCCCCTCAAATTTTATTTATTTTGAAAGTGACAAAATTTATCAAATTGATAGTGAGGATAATTATCATTTGTTTTTATTCGTAATGCGAGTCGACTCCTAACTATTATTTAAGGAAAACCACACCACTTGAAATAACCCAGTAATGGTTCATAAGGGATTAGACTTTCAGTCTTGCAAGGTGATTTTGGGTCTTGGGTCGTTAACCTATTTCCTTATATTTGAGGAAAATGAACTCTTAGCCAATCAAAAGCAATTTTAGATCTTACTGAAAGACCAAAAATGTGGTTTCAACATAAATAGTAGCCGCAAAAAAACAATGTCCCTTCTGATCATCACTAAAATTGATTTTAATAGAATCATATAATTTTTAATAACTTTTAACCTTGATTCCATACATAATATTAAATACCAACATTTAATCACAATTTAACTTTTTATAAAAAAAATAACATTATAATAAATAAATTAATTTCTATATTCTTTAATAGTAAAGTCCAAAATAAATACAACAACAAATTGACAATATTTCAAAGACTTAGGAACATCTCCCTTTCAAAACCAAATTGGTTTGACCATGTGTCATTTAAACAACCACCTTTTTTTTAACCCCCCCTTTTTTTTTTTAGGAATTTTATGAACTTTGTTTACCTTATAATTATAATATACATTCGTGGGATTATTGTAATAACACAAAGTGTATTTTACAATGCATGAGGGGGAGATGATGTCTAACTCTTATATTTTATATTTATATTTTAATTTGTGGTTATATATATAATATATAAATTTTGATGGTGAGATTTTTTTTTCCATTCAAAGAAAATTAAAAATATATTTCACATGATGAGATCGGAAGAGGTTAAATTGTTGGGTGGAGGGGGGCCTTTGTCCCACAAACAAGGGGGTCTCATACACTAATTTGGTGTATTGGCTTGGCCGTGACCTTAAAAATAGATCTCATACACTAATTTGGTGTATTGGCTTGGCCGTGACCTTAAAAATAGATTATTATTATTATTATTATAATTGTTAAAGTTTGTGTTATTATCTGTACATATCACTGAATTACCTATAGTTTTACTCATTATTCATCAAAAAGATAATGCTACGTTCAAAGGACTTACATTACATTTCATAAATACACCTATCAAGTAACCAAAATAAGGATTGTAAAAAAAATTCATTGAAACCCACCTAAAAAAGAATTTAAAACTCAAAAACATCAGTGGATATGGAGGAGACTAAAATCCCATCCTGATATTCATCTTCAATGATTTAATTTTCCATCAACTATAAACCATTTTTAGAAAGGGCATCAACCTGAACATTGAGCTCCTTGTAGACATGCATGAAAGATACCACTTAAAACTACATTGAAATCTCCTTCAAATGCTTAGCCAATGAGGATAAACTGGTATTATGGACCCGAAGTTGATCATGCATCCAATTTATAGTGAGAGTTGAATACCCAAAAACCTGAAGCTTGGCAATCCCTTTGATAAGTGTAGATTTCATAAGGAAAAGTAAAGCCTTGAATTCCCCAACATTATTTGTTCATTTTCCCAGATTAGTCTTTGTTGTGAAGAAGTGAGAATCTGATAAAAATAAAACAAAATGCAAGTTGCATGTCTGCCTTGGCCCTTGACATGCCATGTCAAAGAAACTCCAAGCATACAGCCTATCCACCAAAAGTGCTCTCACAAACCTTTAAAATTTGAAGGACACATGGTGGGCTTTGATCCACTTATATGTTCAAGATGACGAGTTAATACAATGAATCTATAAATATTAACATAAATATAAGGACTAAATATTAATATAAATTTAATTAAATTTATATTATATAAGGATTTGTAAAATTTAGGAAAGTATATTTTTATAGATAATTTATTTATTAAAATTAAAGTATTAATTAAATTATTAGGAAACCGAGAAATAAGTTATTTTATAAAATATTGATAATATTAAAAATATTAATACATTTAAATTTAAGGAGAAATTGCGATGTAATAAAGAATTAAAAGACAAGAAACAATTAAAATATTATAAGGAGGTGATTAACCCTAATTTAATATATCAAAAATATTTATTTATTTTAATTAGTGTAAAGAAAAAATATCAACATTGTTAAAATAAGAATGAACTTTCATAAGCTTCATAGTGAAATAGGCCATTGGACAATTCCTAAAATGCCGAGGGTAGAAATAATTTATTGTCTTTGTGACACTAAAAGGATTGAAGATGAAAATCACTTTTCTTAAAATGTCCTACATACGCCCACATTAAATCTCAACTTCAAAATATTTATTATAATAATGACTTTCCAAACCTTTTAACTCAACAAAACTACAATGCTTTAGGAATGATTTTCTTCATAGAGTACAGAAATAAAATTTTAAATCAAATCAAGTAATTCTTTATCTTTTTTTTTTTATATAAAGTTCAATAAACCAAAATTAATTTTAATGAATGCTGTTTTCTTTAAGCTAGTTAGTCTTTATATTGATATTCAACAAAAAAGATTACAATCATGTACGCCAGTTAGTTTTTATATTGATATTCCACAAAAAAAGATTACCATCATGATTATCTGTGGTCTGCCACTTGGGAAACTAGGACCATAATAAATAAGAAAAAACCAGTGTTTGATGTCTAGACAATCATTTTAACTTTTAGACCCTTGAAAACAATGAAGCCTATATAGCATTGATAACATCCTAAGGGATACAAAATGGGAACCATATGAGAGTATTAGTTCTAGTCAGGACATGATTCATGACAAAATAATATCACTTTGGCTAGCCTACAAGGCTATGTGCATGCTTCTACCTCCTTTGGGTGGCTTCATGTACCATGGGATCTTCGTTAATGAGAACATGGTTGGAGGGTGTGCTTTCTGATCCTCGAGTGGTCTTATTTGTTGCTAGAGGATCATTCTCATCATCATGGGGGCTGGACACAATGATGTCAATATCAAAGACAGCTTCATAGACACGTTTATAGACTGCCTCAAATTTCTCGTCCATCATGGCCAATTTGTGGAGGATAGCTTGCCGTTGTTGCCCTTTTTCCTCCACAACTTGGGCTATAAAGGCTTTGTTTAGCCAGTAGAGTTTAGTAAGTTGAAAGATTTTGGTATTCCTTGTACGACAAAACTAAATGTCAGGAATCCAACCTTCGAATTCAGCTTCAATTTGGTCTTTGGAAAACTTCTTTCTTTTTTACAGAATCGAGTTATGCATATAGGCCATTTCTTCCTCCACTTTAGAGAAAAACAACTTGTGGCAATCATTGGTGGCCTTCATGGCATCCTTCTGGGCATTAGTTATGCACCTAGGAGGCTTACGAGGAGTGGAATTTTTGGCATTTTGCCTTAACTCCCTTTAGATCCCCCTTTTGCTAGACTCCGAGTCCAACTCATTACCCATTTTCGTCATTGTCAAATGTAGAAGCAACACAAGGGTGACAGAAAGGAGGTAGTGGAAAGAGACAAAGTGTAGACTTAGTCCCCGAGAGAAGAGGGTCAAGGTCCATGAGGAGTTCACCCACCCCACAAAGAAAACCAATATGGCATTCCCAATCTCTTCCAATTGTGGATATGAAGCATACATTGCGGAACTAGGCAGGTCTAAGCCACAAAATAGAGAGCTCAAAATCAGAAAATTAATCAACAAATTTGAAGTCGAGCTAGGGGAACCGAACGTGGGAAAGAGAACATCACCACACTAAATTAATTGCCTTTTCACCTTTTGTTGACCCTTCGCTTCTACAACTGGAAAGGGCTAGAAGAACCAAAGCCCTTGTTTTCTCCATGATAACACTAAAGGTGAGCATGCAAATATAATTATGCTAAGAAATAGACGATGGACGAGCTTGCTTTGCATTGATGGTCCCAATCTTTGTGACACAAAGCCTTGCATGCTCAACTTCATATACACCAAACTCCTTAAAACATGTAACACTAGTCCCTATCTCAATAGACGACATTCTATACAAGAAAAAATTAATTTTAATAAAAATTAATAACGGTCATCATTATCTATTTATTATATAAGTTATTTTATTTTTATTAACTTTATATATATTACAAAACTATATATATATAAACTAAAAGGAGATAATAATAACATATTTACAAGTCCCGAACTTTAATCATATGAAAAGGTCCCACAAAGCCAAAAAAATCTTTGCTCCGAAACATATACATCAACGAATCAAAAAAAAAAAACTTGAAATAAACATACACATCCTCAAAACATTAGAAAAGGTAAAC
>CBVK0103553118.1:0-11778 GCA_900067695.1 Picea abies
TAAGGAAATTAAAACCAGGATTCGTGAAGATAAGAAGAAAGGTGCCGCTGATGGGACTCATTGACGTCCTAGGTTCCTTCTTGTAGTTATAGCCCTTCCTTGGATAATGACTCATCTTTAATGTTTTTGTCCCTTCATACATGTGCAAATTTAAAGTGAGAAAAGGTAGATTGTATGTTCTCAATGTCTTAAAATAATGGTTGAAGTGGGAAATTCCCTATTGTATCACTAATAGGGAATCACCCAAGATTTGGATATGTGAGAGCCCTTTTTCAAGAGAAAGAATTAGAATCAGTTTGAGTGTTGCGAGTTCTCTGTAGTTGTTTTTGGCATGAGAAATCCTATCTTTGAATGAAAATAAATGGTTTTTGGAGAGGAATATGATTCCCCCAACCCCTCCCTTTGATGGGTTGCTTTGAGAGGCTATATTGAAGAAATTCCATGGGAAGGATTCATTAATATGGCATGCTGAAACCTGAGCATGAGGAGGGACATAAGATAATTGAGGAAATTCACTAAGTATATTGAGACTTTGATTAACACACTTTAGGGGCAGGGTGTCCTTATCCATGAAAAGCTTTGCATTTTTGGCCAACCATATTCCCTATGCCAAGGTAAGGTGGAGAGCTTTGAAAGATTTTATGTCTTTGTTCTGATGCCATTTTCTTAAGCTTCTTTTTTAGATTCTCCTTGCCAATTTTTGTGCATCCAAATTATAATACAAGTATTATATTTCTATAACTATAATTTCCATGAAATTGATAAAGTATGGACTATGATCAAGTGGATTTATTTTCATTGTGTTAGCGATATTGTGTTAGTGATTCAATATAAGAAGTTTTAATTGGCAAGGATTGGGATGAGAATTTGTCGACCACAGATATTTTTGATTCCATGTTTAAATGAAATTGCAACATGGCTCCTATAAATGGAATCTATGCTCAATGTAGACTTAGTATAGAAATAACCTAACAACTTTCAATATAACTACACGAGTCACAAACATAGATAATGGTGATGAATTTTAGCCATTTGTACTAGTTTAAAACAATTTTGGACCTGAAGGGATACATCAGTAGGGGAGAGGATCCATAAAGTTGAGGAAAGTGTAATAGTGATAATGGAAGTTGTGGGGTTGGACCCCAATCTTGGATGAATTTAAAACTATTTTTTTAAAGACTAGCTATGATATATTACTCAAAAAGTTCCTTTATGTGCATGTCCTTGTCATCCCATTATCAAAATCATTAATATAAAATAACATTTACATGTCTTTGAAAATGTCTACCATAAAACTTATCTTTACATTTTGAAATAAATTTTATATTTTAAAATTTAAAATTCCCTTCGAAGTCACATCTACCTGACAAGTACAATGATCAACTACTAGTGATTTGATTGTCAACCATTGGTTTGGGGTGCATAGGTACTGGGTATTTTCCCTTAATTTAAAATGAGGAACTGGAACCTCCATTTTGAACATGTCACACCTCGGGAAAAAATATGAAAGTAAGGAATACATCAATACATATGTGGGAGAAATATGGAAGGCTAAAGTGGCTCCATGTAAATGCTACATATCCTAAAGTTAGGGTGCATAGGTAGTGGTTTCTCTCCCCTATTTAAGTTTCCATTTTTCAAGTTTCAACAGTTTGACTTTCCAGTGGGAAAAGTTATCATTATTTATGGTGCTAACCCCTTTCCACCTCGTCTCATATTGTTACACGTCAAAATTCCTCACTTCAGTAATGTCCCATTGTCATTGTCGTAAGTGTCGCAAGTGTCGCAAACATCATATTTTCTTCCTGCATGTGTCACAAACATCATATTTTCTTCCTACATGTGTCACAAACATCATATTTTCTTCCTGCATGTGTCACAAACATCATATTTTCTTCCTGCATGTGTCGCATTACGAACGAAATCATAAGAACACTTGGTACACCCTCTAAGACTTGTTAGAAGAGTAAAACA
Source organism: Picea abies (assembly GCA_900067695.1). Taxonomy (NCBI): domain Eukaryota; kingdom Viridiplantae; phylum Streptophyta; class Pinopsida; order Pinales; family Pinaceae; genus Picea; species Picea abies. The sequence continues at coordinate 1,975 of CBVK0103553118.1, forward strand.
TGTCATTTGGAAATATTACAAACATTTTTCCTTGAAGAAATATCATCTTAAATGAATTTTTGGAGATCAACGCTCCCTTGCTCACATGTAGGGAACACTAGCACTCCTTGTCCACTTATCAAGGAGCGCTATAACACTTTGTTGCCAGCTTTAAGGGAGAACTGATATGTTGATGGAATATTGGGGAGGAATCCCCCTTATCTCTAAGTACATCTAGAAAGCATCTAAGTTAGTTTGGTTCGAATCCAAGTTATAGGCTGGATCTAAGGGAAATCTCACAACTAATGGAGTCATATACTCAACTTTTTCCAAAGATAGCTAAGATGGTTGAGCCTATGAAATCCTATATAAGGAGGCATTATCATGGTGAAAAGGGAGAGAATATCAGTGACAAGTATTGTCATTCTGATCGTGGGTCTTTCGAGCAAGGGGTTGGACAAGGAGGACTTGGTGAGGCTGCTGCATTTGCATCTACAGGTTGTAAGTACCTTGTTATGTTCTCATTAATATATGCTTGGCCTGTTTCCTTCAAGTTTGTGTATGTTTACTTAGGCTTGTATCTTCTTGATAAATATGGTTTAAACTAATCTTGGTAGAATAGGGAGCATGCATTGTCTTTTTTGTCTATTGAATTGAAGAACTCATTAAAGGGCTTTAAGATCAAATTCATCCTGGATTGAGCAAGGACAAGCTTTGGAAAAAGGTACATCATGCTTTCTTCCTCTTTTTCCTTTGACTAGTTTAGTTAAATTTAAAGGAATGTCGGTGTTCAATGTTAGCATTTTTCTGTCTTGGTCATAGGGGTCTAGGATCCAAGAGGACATTCACCTGTCCATAGGGGAATTTTCCTACAACAATAGGTAACAAAGAAATGGTTTGAAAATTGGAGATATGGAGAAAATGATATAGGGAAAAATGACATGATTTCATAAGAAGTGGATAGATGGTGAAACCTATTTGATAGAATATCCCTTAAAAAAATTCCTTCTATGTAATTATTTTTTCTAAAATATTAGTTGTTTCAAATTCAAGTATATATGCATTACTTGTCACTGTGGTCACCAACACTATCGTTGGTGTGTTTGGTTTTTTTTTACTAAAATTACAAAATATATGAAGAAAATAATGTTAAAATCCATTAGTGTGCATGGATCATAAAAAGTGCTAAAAATATTAGTATGTGTGGATATGGAATTCGAGAAAGGATAATAAAGACAACATTAAATTGCACTTATTACAAAATTGTACCTCTCTCTTTGATTAAGTGCATGTGACATGATATGGTCTCCTTCCTATCACTTTGTCAAATTGTGGTAGTAGACATAATTTTTTTAGAAAGGTAGCTTGTCTTCCTTGGTCTTGGCTTACCTCTTTTCATCCCAAGAGAAGTTATATATTTGGGAGTAAGATAATAAATGAATAAACTCAAACCTTTTTTGGTTGAAATTATTGCTCAAATTTGGTAGGAATTTTGTCAAAAGTTATAGTTCTATCTAATTCATAGGAACTTTGAACATGGAATTTTTCCTTTAGAGATTTTAACCCATTTTAAGAAGACACACACTATTGAAATTTGAAAAAACTGAGTAGATCAAATAGAACTCTGCCTCATCAAAAGAAAAGTTGAGACTCTCCAATTATCAACTCACTCTGTATATTTGTTTAGGATGTTGGATTATGTCAAGAAGTTGTAGGTTTCAATTTTTTTGGTCATATTTTTTTAGTTAGAATTAAGACCTCAAACTTATTGTTAAAGAATTTACACATTATATAAAAACAATTTTTTACTTTCTCCTATGTTTACTATGTTTTTTTTTTCATATTACAAATCTTGGGGAAAGCCCTCAAGTAGTTCCTCTTATTTTGAGCATGGTACCTAGGATATAGAATATTCAGGGCAAGAGGTCGGTCAATAACAAGGCTCAAAACCATTACAACAATATACTCGTTATGAGCTCAATATGTCACTTGCAGGGATTGAACCTGAGTGGACAGGATAATAATCATTCCTCCCAACCACCCATGATAAATCCAACTGACAAAATGTGTTGGATTACTGAGAGGACACACACTCAGCTCACTCATCTAGTGCGCAAGTATTGAAGGAAGCTGCATTTACCAGTTGCCGAAAGAAGGAAGAGAAAGAGAGGCACATCCTTGGGAGAGGAATTTCTGTGTTGTTTGGCTCATTATATTGGCATTGGATTGGATATCTATATTAAGGAAGTTTTGCTGGATTTTATTCCCCTTGAGGGTTTTCCAGGATAAATGCTTGTGTACTCTTGTGACTGTGTTTCTCTCAGTGATCCTGTCTATGTTATTGTTATCCTGTAAATTGAAAGTAACCTAATAATAGCAGAAACTTTAACAGTAGGAAGTTTATGTTTTCTTCATTATCCATTGGATTGCAGATATAATTATTGAGCTTGAAGATCAATTTTAGCCTGGATTAAGAGAGGACAAGGTTAAGAAAAAGGTACATCATACTTTCTTCCTCTTTTTCCTTTGACTAGTTTAACTACATTTAAAGTAATGTTAGTGTCCAATGTTAGCATCATTTTGTCTTGGTAGTATTTAAAGTAATGTTAGTGTCCAATGTTAGCATCATTTTGTCTTGGTAGTAGGGGTATAAAATCCAAGAGGATATTCACTTGTCTGTAGGGGAATTTTCCTACAATAGAAATTGACGACTCCACCGGGGATCGAAGATTTCAGTTTTGATTTCCTTCCTTGGTTTTGTCTTTTCTTTTTTCTCATCTTCAGATCCTGTTTGTTGTATTTTTCCTTCTATACATTTGTTTTCATCACTGAAGATGTCTCATAGAGACTATTGATGAAACTTTATGAGTTTTTCATTTTTCTAGGTTGTTCTCAAATTTTCTTTGAAAAATCATGCCCTCTCCATTTACAGCCACAACGTTCATTTCCTGATTGGTGCTCCCTTATAGTGTGTTAGGGAGAACTATAGCACTCTAGTTTTGTTATAGCAAGAGCGTTCATTTTTCCTCATCTTGAGAAATTTTTTATTTCCTTGGTACTGAGTGTGATTCTTGGGTATTTCCTTTTAACTCAGAACTTGTGCTATCAATTTATGTCTTTTGTCAAACCTGCAACTTGCTTCTTTTTAAACTTTTGATCTTTGATTGGATTTTATTATATTTCCTTGTTGCGAAATCACCCTTTTTCTTCAAATTTTGGGTTCATTTTGATGCTTTTTTGTTCATCTGATCAATTAAAGATTATTGCAAGGAAACTCATGTATCTCTTACTATTTTAATTGGTCTCTAATCTTCATATATTTCCATAAAATTTATTAAGTGTATTTTGTTAGTTTTGGTGTTCTTTCTTGGAAACTTTAGTTTGTTTTTGTCTCTTATTGACTATTGTGAGAGTGCCTTTTGTTTGTGTGATTCTTGCTTCCCATTGTCTAAACTTGCAATAGTGAAAATTATTTTTATTATTGACATAAGAAGAATTAAACAAATCCATTCAAATTCATAATCAAATGAAATGATACTTTTTACGATTGGTTTTTGGATACCGAAAAATATTTCTTTATAATTTGGCACTTAAATGGATTCTTGTTGAAAACCAATTGCATGAAATTTTTGCATTCTTGTGTTTGGTAGTGTAATAAAGAAAACTCTTCTTCTTATCGTAAACAGAAGTTCATTGAAAGAAATGTTTGCTTATCATTCTCTTAATTCTTTGGGATTCGAGTTGCAACATCATTAGTTTCATTCTCATTCACTTCTTGTAAAGAACAACCACTAAAATAAACGCTAATTAAAAATTGATCTAGAAACTTTTTATTTTTAAACTCATTACACCAACAATAGACTAGGAATAAAACTTTGGATTAGGCTATGAGAATAGCTCTCCAAATCATTCAAGACAAACTTAAAATCTTTTTATAGGCAGAGTAAATCCAATTTTCGTATTAGCATAGCTGGGATCCCCCTCTCACACAGGGGTTACAAACGAGGTCGCGTTTGGGAGAGCCACAAAGATTATCCCTCCGTAATTTAACCGTTTGTAGTAGTAAGATCATATATTGGGGGTTCTTATTGAGGTCCAACTGTCTTCATTTAGTCTCGGTGCTTCATGAATTTTGAATCCGTTCAGGGTCCTATGGAGTTCTACTGATCCACTTGTCCTTAGTTATCTTGAAGGATTTCAGACTTGGTATCTTGCCCATATGTTTGGACTGGACTGCCGACTATACCCACCCAGAGGCTGACTTTGATTTGGTGTCCTTATCAACCATAATATTTAGGGTATTTATAGAAGGTGATGGTGAAGGGAAGTGTTCATTGTACCTGGAACAGACATTGGTCAAACTCACTCAGGCTCCTTGGAGGGTAAATCCACGATTACTGTGTGGAAGCTTGCACCAAGGTGTAAGTCCATTAAGCAGGTCACCATCGTAACTGTTCCACCCGTTCATATCCTATCCCCTTCTCAATTTGATCACGGGATGTTGGATTTCATCACCAATTAGTACGATCATTAAGAGAAGGTTTGTTTGCTTGTTGGTTCTTCTATATTTTTTTAGCGTGTGCTGTTGATTTAATAAGTTTTCAAGATTGATACTGTAGATGATAAGGGTCTTCGTAGATCACGTAGGATGCAAGGGTTGTCTTCGGAAGAAGGCTATGAACCTTTACCTCCTAATTCACCATAAGACATTTACTGTGACGAGGTAGAAAATTGTTCCGACGCTGGGAGTGCTGCTACTCCTTTGTTAGAAAATCTTGAAAGTGCCTTGGTTATGGTTGGGGATCCAATTCCTCATACCACCCATGTGTCAAGATATTCTATCGAACCACCCCTTGTTTGATTGGACTCATTCAGTAACATAACAGAAGAAGAAATTTAACGTTTACTGTTGAGGCCATATACTGAAACACAAATGGAAAACACACAACGTGATTATGATGAGTACATAACTCCTGTCTGGTCTGCTGGCATGTTAAATCCACAACATACACTTTCTCACTCCATTTGGAAGACTCCATCAGGATGTGATATTTATTTACAATTTGACTTTATTCAACCACCTCTTAATCCTCATGACCCTTTTGCTGTTGAGGCAGGACCATCTAGTCAGACTATTGATCATCCCAACGAACATGTAGTCGATCCTGGTGCTACGTCGGCACAAATCCACCTTAATGTTGGAGTCATAACACCTAATAATGCACAAGGTACTTCAACCATTACTCCCACCACTACACCTCTTCATACTACAACTCCTCATGTTCCATAAGATCCTGTTGGAACACCTTTACATCAGAGAATGTAGACCCTTTCCATACAGAGACAATCAACTATGGGACAAATCTCGACTGGGGGGAAACCATAGTCTAGTGGGCCTACCCCTCTTGGGGGGAAACCATCATCTAGTGGGCCCATCTCTCATGGGGGACAACCACCCTTGCACATTCTTGCCGGGGGACAACCCCCCTTTACTGGCCAAACCACATTTTTCAATCAACCTATGACAGGGGGAAACCCTCTTTTGTCGGAAACCCTTCACAATCCCGGGGAGCACCTCAAGGAGGTACATTTAATCAACCTCACCATGGGGGGAAATCATACCATAACCCACAAGGAGTACCATATCTTGGTACTTCTAGATTATATTTTGGAGAACCTTATCCGGGTGTCCTAAATCCCACTCGGGGTCGTCAAGGAAAATAACCATATCCTCCCAAAGGGTATAATGTTTACCCTCCTCATGGAAAAAATGTTTACCCTCATCAAGGGAAAACTATTTATCCCCAACAACCAAATCAACCGACTTATACTCCTGAGAATCAACTCGGTTTCACCCCGCTCATGAACATTCCTCAAAAACAATTGAATCCCACCTATACTGGTCAACAACAACAACCATATATTGGAGGGCCTACTGGATACAATTATCCACCTCAACTAGTTTATGACCCCACTGGTGTCCCTATTCCGCATCAGTATCACCCTCAGGTTAACCGACAACTACCCTTTCTCGCCACACGGGATCTACCAGACTTGTCTTGGTTGAAAAATGATCCCATATTGCATTTTCCTTTTTGGCAAGTAATTCCTACTAAATTACCTTTTGAAATCCCCAAATTTGACGGTAAACCTGGGAAAGAAGAAAGTGCTCTATGAAATTATCGTAGGTGATATAAATAAAAGCAATGGTTCCTCAACATCTAGTGTATCTAACCAATTTTTTTCTTCGATGTAATTGCCCGGAGCAAGTGCTATAGCTTGTTCCCAATACTTTCGATGTAATTGCCCGGAGCAAGTGCTATAGCTTGTTCCCAATACTCAACAGCTTGATCGAACCAAGCCTCCGCAGTTTCAGGATCTCTCTGTCGAATGGCTCGTTCTCCTCGGTCGAGATAGGTCAACTTGAAACAACCATGCTATGACATTCCATTTATGATGTTCATCATACTCATTGATGGATGATTCTATATGTTTCCATCTTTTCCAACGTACACTCATGGGCTCTGCAGCCAAATGGTACATTGAACTTCAACGTGGTTCCTTTCAAGATTTCAACTCCCTAGATATGTTTTTTCTCACACATTTTCAATTATCCATCCGTTACGAGATGGGTACTAAAATTTTAACCTCCCTTCGTCAAACAAACTTCGTACATATCCATGAATGGAGACAATGACGAAGGTTTATTAAAGTGACCATTCCTAACCAGCTATTGGAAGAGTGGTTTACTAAATCTCTTTTACCCCCAATAGCTCGTGATGTCACCATGGGTGGTGTGGTCATTGAGGAAGAAGCCATTTCCCAAGCACAATACTTAGATTTGGTTTACTCCCAATCCGGTACATTGTATGAGTTGATTCCAAATGCTACCCATACTCCTACCAATCCATCCAAACCTTCTTCCATGAAACATGAAGATGGAGTTATCAGTACTGTCAAAACCCAATCTTCATCACAGTCAACCAGAATGAAAAATCGCTCTGTTTCTGCACCCATTACCAGTTCAAATTCACTCTCCTCTACCTCCCTCCCAACTCAAATCTATGAGGTGAATGCAGTTCAATCTGCCTCTTTGCAACAATCCGAGGGTAAGAAGAAAATGAAAAATAAACCCCAAAAGAATAATGATAATAATGAAAATCCCAAAACAAAAACTCCACCACTTGCTACTGAAAATCAACCATAATGCAAACCAAAATTCCCGTGTCTTATTTGTGGTGATGATCATTTCACCTGAGACTGTCCACATCGCGACAAAGTTGCAAAAATTTTCAAAGGGAATTCCCGACCTGTTGTGTTAACACAACCTTTTACTCAACATAATTCCATGGTTTCTCAAGCACTTGCCCCTCCCGCGGGGGGCAATTCGACCCATCCACCTAGTGATGAAGCCTTAATGAGTGCTCATATTTATATGTTCAATGGGATTGATTTAACCATCCGCACCACCACGTATGACACCCCAACTAAACCTGATAAAGAAAATGTCACTAATGGTACTCCACCAGATCCATTTCATGCCTTCGTTAGTCCTCCATCTGGGTCACTTCAGATTGAGAAACCTACTTTCAACTCTATTTTATGCCCTCCCAAGAGCACTATTCGCAAGTAAACTTTTAATCCTAGTTCACGTGCCACCCAAAACTATAACATTGTTGAATATTTGACTCAATCACTATGTGCTATGTCTACTCTTGAAGTTCTACAACATTGCCCAAGTCAACGTAGAATGATCTTGGCTTCCATCGATGCCATTGATCCCGAGTCATCAAATAATATCAGGTTTAACCTCGACAACTTCAAGTCATGACTTTATCACTAGCTTTCTTTTCAAATTGATGTCGTTGTTCATAACCAACACATTCACCACACCATACTGGATGAGAGAGATTCCACTTGTGTCATGTCATTATCTTGTTGGAAAGTATTAAAATCATCTACGCTTAACCAATCCCCTACCATTTTACGAGCATTCGATGGGAGAGATTTTCGTCCTCACGGACTCTTGCAATCTCTAGCCATTCAGTTGGGAGGTAAGACCATCTCTGTTGATGTAGAGGTAGTTTATGCTCCCCTTGATTACAACTTGTTATTAGGAAGAAGTTAGTTTTATGCCATGACTTCCGTTGCTTCATCGATGTTTTGATGTGTACAATTCCCTCATCAAGGTAAAATTTTCACTATCGACCAATTAGATTATTGCACCCTCGACGCTTGCACTCCTACCACCAACAATATTCCTTTCTTGGGAGATAGTAAGATCAATTATTAAAGTGTTGGTGTAGGTGTTTTAAAATATTCCTGATGGGTACTTTCCCTGCACCACTTCCTTCCACCACACAACATATTGCCATGATCAATATGATCTCAACTATGGCCTATCCATCTTTCGAATCATCTGATCCTTGGGTTGTGCCTAGTCCTTTGGAATTCGATGCACTAGGTGACACTATGCCACTTAGTCCTGCTAAGGCTTAATATGATGCTATCCAATCTACCTCTCCCTCTTTGGATGACCAACATCTATTGGCATACAACACTTATTCATTGCCATCTTGGTTGGATTCCTTGTCCTCTTCTTTCAATTACATCTTACATATTTTTCGATTGGAGGAATCCATTATGGAAATGCTTATTATCGAAGAGGTACCTTGGGATGAAAACCATCATAGATCATCTTTTCTTCCTAGTCTAGATGAAATTCAAGAAGATATACACTCTATATTCCCCCCCGATGTTGTTGATTCTCCCCAATCTCCTATACTTACCTAGGATACTACTTCTGAGGGGAATTTAGGAAACATCTCTTTATACTTACCTAGGATACTACTTCTGAGGGGAATTTAGGAAACATCTCTTCTACTATCACTATCGATATTTCAATCAAAGCAGGTATCGTGGAAAATGTTCATATCGATGCTAATTGTTCGCCCGAGGAAGTGGAAACTTACATCGCTTTATTTAAATAATTCCGCAATGTATTCACTTGGAGATACTAAGAAATGCCAGGGATCGATCCTTCGATCGTTCTTCATGAAATAAAAATTTACCCAGGCATTAAAACTGTATGAAAAAAACTTCACCCAATTCATCCTAAGAAAGCCACAACCATAAAGGTAGAACTTGAAAAAATGTTGAAATATGGCTTTATCAACTATCCCATCCCCTTGACGGAATGGGTTTCTAACATCGTTCTGGTTTCTAACATCATTCCGGTTTCTAAAAAACAAGGAACCATCCATGTCTACGTCGATTATAGGGATATCAACAAGGCTTGTCCAAAAGATAATTACCCTACACCCTTCATCGATCAAATCATCGATAATTGCGCTAGCATCGTTATTTTATTTTTCATGGATGGATTTTCAGGGTATAACCAGATTGAAATTCTTCCAGCTGATCAACATAAGACAACCTTCATCTTCCCATGGGGGAATTTTTCTTATCGAAAACTACCCTTTGGTCTAAAAAATGCTGGTGCTACATTCCAGCGGGCCATGTCACATGCTTTCCACGATATCAAACATATTGCAGAACCTTACCTCAATGATTTACCTGCCCATTCATCTAATCGACAAGACCATATTGGTCATTTACAGGCCATTTTTCTTCGATGTTGGTTCTACCGTATCCATTTGAACCCTCACAAATGCATCTTCGATTTTGAATCAGTTCAACTCCTTAGTTTCGTTGTCTCCAAATATGGGATTAGGGTGGATCCATTGAAAATCAAAGCTATTCTTGCTTTACCTCTTCCCAACAATCTGACCCAACTACAAATTTTGCAAGGGAAAGCGAACTTTC
>CBVK0103553168.1:0-10440 GCA_900067695.1 Picea abies
CTCTTCCGATCTCACCTAGTGAAGTAGCTGCGCAAGTTAAGCATCCATTCCGAAACCTCATGAAGCGCAGGAATAGACCTCAGCTTATCATAACAATTTGTCTGCAGATCTTCCAGCAGTTGACTGGCATCAATGCCATTATGTTCTATGCTCCCGTGCTCTTCCAGACCTTGGGATTCAAGAACGATGCTTCACTTTACTCTGCGGTTATTACTGGTGCAGTCAATGTTGTATCCACTATTATCTCCATCTACTCGGTCGATAAACTTGGTCGAAGAAAGCTTCTTCTTGAAGCGGGAGTACAGATGTCCATTTCACAGGTTAGCCCAATTTTTTCGTCTCCTTCATTTCCATTTCAATGCTCTGCTTATACCTAGATGGTTGTTCATTTCAATACTAGAATTGTCCCACATTGCGAATATTGTTTCTTATTGAAGGTGGCGATTGGAATCCTTTTGGCAACGGGGTTTAAGCATGGAGGGCAGCTTTCTCACTCCACAGCCATTGTGATAGTGTTGATGGTGTGCGTTTTCGTGTCAGCCTTTGCATGGTCATGGGGACCTCTAGGGTGGTTGATTCCCAGCGAAACCTTTCCCCTGGAAACAAGATCTGCTGGACAGAGCGTGACCGTCTGCGTCAATCTCCTCTTCACTTTTGTTATTGCACAGGCATTTCTGTCAATGCTTTGCAATTTCAGATACGGAATCTTCTTCTTCTTTGCTAGCTGGGTGTTCATTATGTCCCTATTTGTGCTGTTTTTTATTCCGGAAACGAAGAATGTGCCGATCGAAGAGATGATGGACAGAGTGTGGAAAAGACATTGGTTTTGGAAGAGATTTGTCACAGACGCTGACCTAATTGATGATGATGACGAAGATGTTAATTCCAAACAAGAAAATGGAAGAGCCAAGGGCAACCCCGACCATCAGCTGTGATTTTCTTCGTCCTCTGAGGCAGAAATAGCTAGATTTTCAACCTTTTCTTCTCATAATAATTGTAGCAGACGGCCATGCCCATAATAATAAGGAGAATAATAGCAGGACTTTGCTTCATTATTCGTGGAAGAATTTGAATTGTGCAACGAACCCCATATATTCCTGGAAGAATCTGAATTGTGCGACGAACGCCAAATTTACCAACCGCAGAGCTGCATATTCCAATAGCGGGAATCGCGGAGTCCTTTTGCCTCCAAATCACCGTGCCCCATGTTACATTATTGTTTATTTCATTCTCTTCTCTCCCCTCGTTTTTGTGAAAAAAACCCAATCGATTCGTTGTAATTGTTAAATGAAACAAATTTAATTTATCTCGTGTTTAGATTGGGTTTGTGCGGTAAGTTTCTATGTAAATGTACTGCAATTTTCTTAACAAAGATATCACGTTTAATTTATCTTGTTTCTAGATTTCCGTTTCTTTGGTAAGTATTTACATAAATGAATTTTTGCAATTTTGTTGAAAAAGTTAGGTCAATGAAACATTATGGGATTTTGTTGAAAAAGTTGTAAGGTCAATGAAACATTATCGGATTCCGTGTGCATTTAGATAAGGAGTGTATTAAATTTATTTTTGTTTTTTAAGTTTTAATTTTTAATTCTGTTGTAAAAGTTTATATAAATGTATTTTTAGGTAACAAGGTAATTGGTTAGTGTGCCGTTTAGTTTAAATTTTATGAATATGATTATGACATCTCAATTTTCACAGTGATCAATTTGTAAGTGGATAATGATGATCATTTTTCTTACAAAGTTACATGTTCAAATCCATAGGGTGTAGATAATGTATACATTCATAGATTTTATTAGTTAAATCCTTGTGTGGAAGGATAATCAAGGAGATCTCATACACTAATTTGGTGTGCAACTTAGCTATAACATTAAAAATATATTATTATTATTATTATTATTATTAACAACCAATATACTTAACATTTATTTCAAATTTCTATATCATTTATAATATTTATATTTAAATTATTTTTCATGTAATTTAATCATAAATTATTTTTAAAAAATATGTTATATATTCGAATTAATAAAAATATCCATTTTAATATAATAATAAAAATTTATATAATTTAAAAAAGAGGTTTAAAAATAATTATTATTTTATAATATTAATCATTTCATATTTATTATATAATTTTATTTATTTCAATTTTTTATATAAACTATTTAAAAAAACTAATATTAATGTTTTATTATAAGGTAATAAAATATAATATGGTATAGTGAAATCAATAAGGTTTTTCATAAATAATAATTGAACAATTGTCTAGTGCTTAAGAAAATAATATGGTGCATTGTGAGCCCCCTATGTAGTATAGTGGATGATGGAGTGTGTTGTTAAGGCACTCGGTTATGTGAAGTCACCCTTTGAAAACCCTCTATTTACAGCTTTGGCATGCTTAGGCTTATAGTAGTAGCATTAGAATAACACTACCACCAAGAAAAAAAGAACATTTATTATTATTATTATTATTTTAATTTTAACAGTTCAAAGATATTTGATTTAAATGGTCAAATAAAGTAATTGCAAACTTACTTGCAAAGATATATGAAGATATATATATATGAAGACAGTTCAAAGATATAAAACTGTTTTTTTCTTAAATTGCAAACTTTAAAAAATTAAAATCAATTTTTTTTCCCATTTAATGAAGACTTCTAACCATAACATTTCTCAATAATGTAGGGTCCTAATCACTTAGTCATCATCTTTCCCTTGAATTCCTTAAATCTTTAGCCATATAAGAGAGCCCAATCCCCATTTTTGAACTTGGTATGCTTAATCTTTTTATCATGCCAATCTTTTCTTTGTTGTTGCACTACTTCACTGTTGAAGATGACTTGCATCATGTACTCATATAAAGCATTTAGTTGACTCAATCTTTCTCTATGTGATGATGGTAAACTCATGTCTAACTCAGTTGTTGTTCTCAATGTATGATTTTCAAATTCAATAGGGAGCATTGATATTCAAATTCAGTAGGGAGTATGGATTTCTTACCATAGACTAACTCAAAGGGAGTAATCCATGTGGTAGTTTTTCATGGAATGTTATATGCGCATGCTACTTTTGTGAGTTTCTTTGACCAATCTTTCTTGTTCATACTCATCATTTTGGTGAGGAAGTTTTCTAGCTCTTGGTTGGTGACTTCATCTCACCCATTTGCTTGTGGATGGTAGGGTGTTGATTTTCTATGGTGGATGTTAAGTTCCTTCATGATTTCTTCAATAAGTCTGGATGTAAATTGAGGTCCTTGATCTGTAGCTATCTCTCTTGGATAACCAAATCTTGAGAATATGCACTCTTCGAGGAATGCAACTACATTTGATTTTTTGGCATCTTTCATAGCTTTGACTTCAACCCATTTTGTCAGATAGTCAGTGCATACCAATATGTTCTTCTTTTTCTCTGATGGAGGATCAATTGGGCCTATGAAGTCCATGCCCCATTTTTCAAATGGTTCCAATGATACTTGAGGCTATAAAGGCATCTAATTCCTCTTTGTAGGTTTCCCCATTATTTGACATTCATCACAATGTGAAGTGTATTACTCAACATCTCTATGTAGGGTTGGCAAATAGTATCCTTCTTGTAGGATCTTGTAAGTTGTCCTCTTTGTTGCATAATGTCCTCCACATGGTTCATCATGAAAGATGTGTAGATGGGATAGGGAGTTGTTTATGTTAGGTCTTATTCTTCTTCCACCCACATAGGAATATTTTTTGTTATCAAAGGTTGGTCAAGGGGATAAACACAAATTTTCTTTTGGGATAGTCCATCAATTATAGTCATATTGCCTTCTCTATAGTTAATATATGCATTTGTTGTGGTCAGCTAAGGCCTTCCCAAAATCACAAGATATTCGTTGGATTGAGACTTGGGTTGCAGGACTAAGAAGTCGATACGGTACTTCCAAGAATTAATGGATATTATGATATCTTCCAACATTGCCTTTAGGTTTGACTATGGATCTATCTGCAAGTTGAAGGACTGGTATCTCACAAAAATATATGAAGGTTGAGTATTAGCATAGTATGTTTAGTCATAATATTAATAGTATCCCCTAGGTCATTAAGATTATTCTGGATCAAGGTGTTCTTGATGCATACATTTACTAGAAGTCTTCCTGGATCCCATATTTAGGTACAATAAACTTTCCAAGCATAAGGTCAATGAATTGTCTTGTAACATTTATGGTAGGGGCATATTTTCTTCTCCTCCCTGGTCTTCTAATGAATTATTTCTTGACATATTTATTGAAAATGGGAACATCTTTGAGGGCTTGTAAGAGAGGTATCTTTATGTGCAAATTCTTAATTTCTTCTAAAATTTATTTTTCCTCAGATGTATAAGTTTTCTTTTCTTATAATATTTCAAGGTAAGGAGGAGTTTGTGGTCGGGGTAAGGTAATATCTTCTTTCTCGTATTCTACATTTTCTATGAGCTTGGGTTGTTGTTGTAAGATCTTTTTTGATCTAAGATTTATCTCTTGTAGTTCTAAGAAATAAGTCTGATAAGTTGTATCATTGTCGTACACAAGGTGAACTTACTTGTTGTTCGGATTTGGAGTAGGTTGAGTAGGTATTTGAGGTTGTTTATGAGGAACATTGTTTTGAGTATTGTTGTTAGGTTGAGGAGGAGGCAATAATGTAGGTTATGAAATGTTTTTAGCCTCTATCCTTCTGTAGGTTGAATCCACTGATTTGTGGCATGCTAGGAAAATATTGGTATGGAGGAGGAATTGGAGGTCCTTGGTACTGCCAAGGATATGGGTTTGTCTAAGGGGATGGGTTATATCATGGTTGAGGAGACATTTGAGAATTATATGCAACAAATTTTTTAGCAGGATTGAAGTTCAAACCTGTTTGAAAGGGTCTCAGTGCTCCATACCTCTTTTGGTTGATGAAGTATAGTGATTCCACATTCTCCTATGTTCCTCAAAATATAGATTTCAACCCTGGAAAAGAAGGAAATTTGTTAGTTGGATGATTTTATTCAAAATTATCACAAACATTTATAAGGTCTAAAGGGCACTCATTTCTAGGATGTTTTTTAGTGCATTTGGGACAATAGACAACCAATGCCTTCTCCGTTTCCTCTTGTTTTTTCTCAGTCTGCAAAGTATCTATTTGTGTGGCTAAATAATGTACAATATCAGTTTTTGTATCCTCTATTAACCCTCCTAATTAATTATTTATATGAGTTGTAGGGTTAGAAGATTGAGATGCCACACCTCTACTGCTTCTACCTTTCTTTCTTGAGGACCTTGAATGGCTCTTGAATGTTATTTTGATATCATCTTAGTCCAACTAATAGATATCTCCATTGGATAGGAGATTCAATGTCTCCATTAGAT
Organism: Picea abies; assembly: GCA_900067695.1. Taxonomy (NCBI): domain Eukaryota; kingdom Viridiplantae; phylum Streptophyta; class Pinopsida; order Pinales; family Pinaceae; genus Picea; species Picea abies. The sequence goes on from CBVK0103553168.1 coordinate 5,363, forward strand.
ATTCTCTTACACCTCTGAGTACAAAAAGCTTAAGTGAATCTTCATCTAAAGTGCATTTTTTATCTCTCTTGTAGCTTAGTTGAAACATCTCTTCAAAATATTCTAGATATTCATCAAATCCTTGTGTCATTCTGAAAATATCATCCCTTGTATATTTTTCTCTACAATAGTCTTTGTATATTTCACTGAAGGTATTTTTCATTTGATCCCAAGTTGTGATATTATTTCCCTCTAAGCTCATAAAACATCTTAGAGTTGAATCCTTCAAGGTAGAAGGAAAAAGTTTGATATTTTTTTAATCAATAATTTAATCATATGTCCTTCATATAAATGCAAAATCAAATAAGAAAGTGTCAGGATATTCATAAACGAGCCCATGAAAATGAGCTAAGGAAGAAGGATTGATTTGTTTCATCTTGGTCTCTCCATTGGATTCTCGAATGGGGAAGTCAAATATTTCTACCATCTCTTCTTCACCAACCAGGGCATGAGGTGAGGGAGACTGACCCTCCTTTGAAATATTTTCAAATTCTCTATCTTCCCTTTCCAAGAAACTTTCTAGTGTTTCAGGACCAATCTATGGATTGCTTGGACCTATTTTTGGGGTGGGGGTTTTGGGAAAAAAAATCTTTCTTATCTTTGGGTCTATTCATTCATGAAATAAAAAAAGAAAGTGATTTTTTTTTCCTTTTATATAATGCAAAGAGAGTGTGACAAGGAGCTACCAATATTCACTCTAATTGAAATCTCTTGGGTTGTTACACTACATAAATTGTATAGTGAAGTTGGCCATATGACTAAGGTATCCATTTTACTTCTTCGGGTCACACAAAAGAAAATGAAAATGAAAATAACATGTAGACTTAAGCACCTCCCCAACAACGGCACCAAAAAGTGATGGCCCTAGGAATAGCAACAATAATCTACTATATCCTTAGCTCCTTTCTTTAATTTGTCAACCTGGGGTTCATACAAACTTAAGAGGTTCTATGCATTGTTTGTGCAATATGCATTTGTCGGTAGAAAATGTTTGAGACTGATCAAAGGTTAAAAATGTGTGGCATGATGTAGAAAAATAAAAATAGTAGAAAGAAACTCTAAATTATTGCTTAAAGGAAAGAAAACTAATATGAAATTATAAATAACCTAGATTGATGGATGTTAAGCCCTAATATTGGCTCATTACCCCTTAATTGGGGCATAGGTGAACTTACTTGTTGTTCGGATTTGGAGTAGGTTGAGTAGGTATTTGAGGTTGTTTATGAGGAACATTGTTTTCAGTATTGTTGTTAGGTTGAGGAGGAGGCAATAATGTAGGTTGTTGAAATTTTTTTAGCCTCCATCCTTGTGTAGGTTGAATCCACTGATTTGTGGCATGCTAGGAAAATATTGGTATGGAGGAGGAATTGGAGGTCCTTGGTACTACCAAGGATATGGGTTTGTCCAAGGGGATGGGTTATACCATGGTTGAGGAGACATTTGAGAATTATATGCAACAAATTTTTTAGCAGGATTGAAGTTCAAACCTGTTTGAAAGGGTCTCGGTGCTCCAGACCTCTTTTGGTTGATGAAGTATAGTGATTCCACATTCTCCTATGTTCCTCGAAATGTAGATTTCAACCCTGTTAAAGAAGGAAATTTGTTAGTTGGATGATTTTATTCAAAATTATCACAAACATTTATAAGGTCTAAAGGGCACTCGTTTCTAGGATGTTTTTTAGTGCATTTGGGACAATAGACAACCAATGCCTTCTTTGCTTCCTCCTGTTTTTTCTTAGTCTGCAAAGTATCTATTTGCGTGGCTAAAGAATGTACAATATCAGTTTTTGTATCCTCTATTAACCCTCCTAATTAATTATTTATATGAGTTGTAGGGTTAGAAGATTGAGATGCCACACCTCTACTGCTTCTACCTTTCGTTCTTGAGGACCTTGAATGGCTCTTGAATATTATTTTGATATCATCGTAGTCCAACTGATAGATATCTCCATTGGATAGGAGATTCAATGTCTCCATTAGATCTTCTCTTACACCTCTAAGTACAACAAGCTTAAGTGAATCTTCATCTAAAGTGCATTTTTTATCTCTCTTGTAGCTTAGTTGAAACATCTCTTCAAAATATTCTAGATATTCATCAAATCCTTGTGTCATTATGAAAATATCATCCCTTGTATATTTTTCTATACAATAGTCTTTGTATATTTCACTGAAGTATTTTTCATTTGATCCCAAGTTGTAATACTATTTCCCTCTAAGCTCATAAAACATCTTAGAGTTGAATCCTTCAAGGTAGAAGGAAAAAGTTTGATATTTTTTTAATCAATAATTTAATCATATTCCCTTCATATAAATGCAAAATCAAATAAGAAAGTGTCAGGTTATTCATAAATAAGCCCATGAAAATGAGCTAAGGAAGAAGGATTGATTTGTTTCATCTTGGTCTCTCCATTGGATTCTCGAATGGGGAAGTCAAATATTTCTACCATCTCTTCTTCACCAACCAGGGAATGAGGTGAGGGAGACTGACCCTCCTCTGAAATATTTTCAAATTCTCTATCTTTCCTTTCCAAGAAACTTTCTAGTGTTTCAGGACCATTCTATGGATTGCTTGGACCTATTTTTGGGGTGGTGGTTTTGGGAAAAAAAAATCATTCTTATCTCTGGGTCTATTCATTCATGAAATAAAAAAAGAAAGTGATTTTTGTTTTCTTTTATATAATGCAAAGAGAGTGTGACAAGGAGCTACCAATATTCACTCTAAGTGAAATCTCTTGGGTTGTTACACTACAAAAATTGTATAGTGAAGTTGGCCTTATGACTAAGGTATCCATTTTACTTCTTCGAGTCACACAAAAGAAAATGAAAATGAAAATAACATGCAAACTTGAGCACCTCCCCAACAACGGCACCAAAAAGTGATGGCCCTAGGAATAACAACGATAATCTACTATATCCTTAGCTCCTTTCTTTAATTTGTCAACCTGGGGTTCATACAAACTTAATAGGTGCTATGCATTGTTTGTGTAATATGCATTTATCGGTAGCAAATGTTTGAGACTGGTCATAGGTTAAAAATGTGTGGAATGATGCAGAAAAATAAAAAAGGCAGAAAGAAACTCTAAATTATTGCTTAAAGGAAAGAAAACTAATATGAAGTTATAAATAACCTAGATTGATGGAAAATAAATTATTCTAATGGTAGTTAAGGATACTGAATCATAAAGATTAAACTAAGAATAGAAGATGAATTCAATCTAAGTTATGACATAAAGCTATAATTGAAGTAAAACTATACTAATGCATGATTAAAAAAAACTAATTGTCTAACCCTTTGATCAATAGAAATCCATGTCTTTTTATTGTTTATTGATGTTTTCATGAAAGGAAGATGAAGATAAATGAAATATAATGTTAGAAATTACCTACATGATATTTCTATAGGAACTGTATAGTTTCTACCGGAAAATTCTACATGAAGAAGTAATGAGGTCTAGAAAGGTAGTGTAAGTCTTTAAAAGCATGAAAATAACTAGACTATAACAAAATAAAATGGATATGAGGTTCTTGGCCTTGGGGGGAATTTAAGAGTGCTCCAAAAGGCTATTGAACATTTCTTTTGGATGCATGTTGTAACTAGATAGTTAGTGATAATAATAACAAAAGTTGTGATTGATCTGCAAAGCTATATTAAACTTCAAAAGAGAATGAAATGTTGTTTAATCATTAATTAACATGCATGGAAACAACATAAATTGTAATAGGGTCCTTGATCCTTGTTGAGTGGGCCCTACCCAAGAAGTACAAGGAGCCTTGATTCAAAATGGATCCAGGAAGGCCTAAAAATCAAAGTTCTCAAAATCGTATGAAACCAACTCCATTGTGTCCGGATCGTAGCATTGATCCCGACCATATATATTTTTTTGCAAATGGACACTATATGCGAAAGTTATCGCGTTTTGATCGTTTTCCCAAACAAGGAAAAAGTCAAATTAGTCAAAGTCAACATGTCATACTGCTGACATCAACAATATGATAGGTGACATCAGCATGACATCAATAGGGACACATGAAAGCAGGAGGAGGTAACACGTCACTCAACTTTGGTGTTTTCGGGCTGAGTTGGACCAATACATAATTGACACATGGTAGTGTACGAACATGAGACGTGATAGTCTGTATGTGACATGGCCCAATGACAGGATGACACATGGCTGTACAGATGATAGGTGGTTGTACGAATGCTGATGTGGTAGGGTGAATGGAATGTACGGATGCTGATGTGGTAGGGTGACTAGGCAGTATGGATGTTGACATGATAGGTGAATTGGTAGTATAGAGGTTGACGTGGCACAACACGTGGTTGTACGACAGTGATGAAGCAGTTGACGTGTAAGCTAACAATGCATGTTGACTAGGTTGTTGTTTGGTTGCTAACTATATCATACAGATGAATCACAGGGTGACACGTGGCCCAATCAGAGGGCGCCATGTGGCACCCCAGATTTTTCCAATATTGGTTGGGTAAAAGATTTTGGTCCACCTCCAGGGGACTCGAACCTCGGACCTTTGAGCATGGTCAATGGACTAAGCCCCATGCGCTAGCCACATGCGTGTGGTTGGTGCTTGTTAAACCAAACGGTCGATTTCCTATTTAAATTGCTATGTGGCAGTTTTTTGGGGTAAGCCTTGGTTGGTGGGGGCCAATGGGAGGACACATGGTACCCCATGTGACCAGAGTTACACCAAGAGCTAAGGTGGGGACGCATGGAGAGTAAGGACGAGGCCACATGGATTTGCATGTGACTAGGATCCAAGACCAAGGGCTAAAGACCATCAGGGCCGCCCAACCCGATGGCATATGGTGCTTCCCATATGGCCAGGAGCCCAGGTAAAGGGGGTTGCACCCAATATTTGGCATTTAGTGGGTTTTAAACTTTATATTAAAGATTTTTGTGGTTTTTTGTGTTGATTTTGGAGGATTTTAACCATTATTGGAGGATCTGGAGCTCGATTTGAGGCCAAATCTTAGGAGGAAGTTGGGAGGAGGATACCAACTCAATATATATATATATATATAT
>CBVK0103553187.1:0-18502 GCA_900067695.1 Picea abies
AAAATACACTTCTTGCCCGAAATTTGGTGTATGAGAATACGTTTATACTTAAAAAAAAAAAAATACACTTCTTGCCCGAAATTTGGTGTATGAGAATACGTTTATACTTCCAAAAAAAAATGAGGACAATCTTTTGTCTTTGTTAATTTGTCATATGGGCATATGCCTCTCTTTTCTCTAAGATACACTGAAAACCAATTCCATATTTTTCAAAATCTAGCATGACTGTAATATTAGATCTTAGATCTTGACAACTAATATTTTAGAGCCTGTTAAGATGGTGTAAGTCACACAACTTCTTCACACTCTCTCCTTATCCTTTTCTCTATTGTCCTTATTTCCTTTCTTCTTTCTTTTTATTCTTCTCTACCATTTTCTCTCTTTTTCCTTTTTCTTTACTCCTCTCTCTCCCACTATTTGTTCTCTCTCATTGTGATTTAATTTGGGTACACTTAAAACATTCTAAGAAAAATTTATTTTTATCTTTAACATTCTTAGTATTATAAAGATGATATATTCTTTCATTTCATGATTTTCTGTGAACTACTCAACATTAACTCTGAATATGTATGACACTCTAAGATAAAGTTATTTTCTTAGAGTCTTTGTATGGAGCACATGATAATTTTTTCTTATTTTAGAAATTTAATTCTTTTATTTTCACTATTCAAAACCAAGAGACACTTTTGATCTTCTAGATTAGGGTTGACTACCTCCTTATAGTATCTTTATTTTCTTTTATCCTCTTTTCCTTAGATTTAAATGTAATAATATTTTTAATATTATTGATATTATGTAAAATGGATGCTTCATGTATTTCCCAATGGTTTATCCAAGACTTGTCATCTTTATACTATCCCTAGCACTTTTGGGTGTCCACTTGTCGTCTATGTTGTTTATCTTGTTCTTATACATTAAGTATCTAATCATAGCCATGCTCTCAATGGGTGAAATGTTCCCTTCTATGAGGAGGATATGATAGGGTGTATTTTTGAGATTATAAGTGAAATTCATTTGGATATTCTCTATATTTATCTAAGAATAGCTAGAGATACTACATGTTGAAACTTTACACCATAATAATATAATAGGAGTGATGAGACTCTCAAAGAGGAGTTTTTTTTATGCAATAGTAAAAGTTCCACAAATTTACAAATGGTTTGAAGCCCGAAATAATCTTTCCACACTCCATTTATCATTTTCTCAATGCTATAGTTCCAATTGAGTTTCCATTATGAGATATTTATAGGAAGGCACTTCCTCCAAGTTATTGTTGTCATATAAGAAATTAATTATTGTAGGTGATATTTTTAGATTTAATTATCATAATCTTTGTTTTGTTGGTGTTCATACTCATATATGTACTAGAGTAAAGTCCTTGATGATTCTTAGTTACTTACCAAAGTTATAGGGACTCCTTGCCATAAGAGCAATATCATTGGAATAAAGAAGAATAATGATGACTATACCAACGAGAGTAGGGCTAGCACAACCACCATCTTCCAAAAGGGTATGGGATAGGGGACAATCTTGTTTTAATCATATATTACGATTTATTTTTTCAGACAAAAATTCAATGTTCTTAAAATTGGCAAAAAAATTCTCATATAAACTTATTGCATTAGCTCTCATATCAAAAGGAACTTTTTTCTCTTCTAGATACCAATCCCCCTCTAAATTTGAAGCTTTAACTTATTTGGAGAAAACACATGTTCTTAACGTTTAATTAATAAAAATATTTTTGAAATATAAAATACAAATACTGAAATCTTATGCTTCGTATATGGACTTATGCAACATGTAATAAAACCAGGCACTATATAATAAAAATTGATTTGAATAAAGTGTAAACCATATAATTGAATTGCTTGATTGGAATAAAGTGTAAAGCGTTGAATCTAAACCCTCGAGGCAAAAGCACCAGATACTTTTAATACTAAATGAATCTAGAGATACTCATGAGATGCAAGTAGCGAAAAGATTCAACTTAAAGCGATGGAGAAGAGCGAATCATTGGCGTTTTAAGAGATTCAAAAGATCATAGCTCGTACATGAATGAAAGGTTGCGGATGTTTATGCACCATATAATAAAATCGTTGAAATAAAAAATTGGGGAATACTTTTAAGATAGCTACATCTTAACCGACAAAAGCAACTTCACATACATTTTAATTCCGAAATGAATACCAGGTACCTATGAAAATTGTCCTAAGATACCTATATTGTAAATAGACAATTGTCCTAAGATACCTATATTGTAAATAGACTACAGATTCAACTGAAAGAGACGCGCATATATGGAGAAATAAAGATGGCGTAGAGCATATGCGGTCAACAACAAAAGCAATGGTGGTGACAAATTCTGAATACTGAATAAATGTGTATGCCTGCCTGTGGGATAGGAATACAATATACATTGTGTTTTTGACAGTTTGCCAGGAAACGAAAGTAAGGATGAAATGCGTTTACGGAGCTAAGATCAACCAAAACCATTCGAGTAACGTGGACCTTTCCTTTTGTTTACTGTGCTCATGTCGAATAAGTCAGCCTTTACGATTTTCTCATGCTGCGTTCTTTGCTCTGGCGTCCACCAAGTGAGAGAATATCCGTGCAGAGACAGAGAGAAAGCAAAGTAAAATTGCAACTGCGGAAACGGGTATAAGTATACGCCCACCCTCTCATGGTTGTACGCTGACACTCCAAATGGTATAAATAGTATAAGCAAAAGACGTGTGCCACCTCCTCGCTGAGAGGCATAGTACTTTTCTTATTTTCGTCGTTGCGCAAATAAAGAACTTAGCATTTGAGAACAAAGAAACGAAGAACAACTTCATACGCTTGGGAGTCGGAATTTTAGGTCCCTCAACGCTACCATATCCCTTAACATTGAGCTCTGTCTTAGTCCTCGATAATCATATATATGAATTTTTATTTATAGTGATCACAACAGACCTACTTTTTACATTTTAGATAGTCATGATAGTTCTGTATGAACTAGGATGTTAATCATGTCCACTGATTTTTCTGCCTTGACGTGACATTAGAGGAAGTGCCTTTGCATTGCTCATGTATGGTGCACCAATGTGAGTATAATCATTTTGTGCATATATATTAATAGACTCTACTGGAAGAGTCCTCATATTGCCTATTTATAATTGATTAGCATATTACACTTGCAATGACTGCACTTATTGTCTCTCTATATATTGATTGGTCGGGATGGTCGCCAGCGGGTTGGTGGCCTTTGGGACTATTGCGATATCTTCATTTTGTGTTGTACATGACCATAAACATAACAAGTGAAGGATGCAAGGGAGTACTTCAAAAAACAAAGAACAACAAGTTTCAACATTTGTAACCTACAGCTAGGTGTTTCAACAACGTGTTTCAATAGATGTTTCAGCAAATAATAAAAATATATTACAGGAAAAAAAAAAAAAAACTACAACAACATTTTTACTGCACATCATAAGGATTTAACTGAAGTTTTCAAACAGTAAACAAAGTATGCATGCTACATAAGGATTTAACTGAAGTTTTCAAACAGTAAACAAAGTATGCATGCTACAGCCAAAAAAAAAATACTTTGTAATGATTTTGAACATTATCATTAGTTTACAAACTCAGATTAAAAAATGTACAGAGCATAAAATCTCTTGTTAACACTCTTCAGAACTCTCTGTCAATTTCTATTTTGCATATCAAAATTTGAATTACACAGATGTATATATATTGATACAATTAGTTGGTTAGCTTTCCCTTTCATTGTACCTATGTCAAATTTGGATTTTTTAAAACATTATTGGCTCATTGTCCCTTTGAAATTCGATCAGTCAATAAATAAAATGGTGTGGCGGTGATTATTATTTGATCATTAAATGAATAAGATAAGCCATATTTTAGGCGGTGGAATGATTAATTTTCTGACACTCTCCCCCTTAATCATTTCACCCAAAAACAAAACTCTGCAATATTAAAGTTCATAAACCCCAATGTTCTTTCTGTGAGTTTCAAATAATTCTTTGGGTAAGGTCTTTGGAAACATGTCAAACTGATCTTCAGATTTGCAAAACTGTACAAAAATTTCATCATTGTTTATTAGCTCTCGAATAAAATGATATTTTGTATCAATATGCATAGTTTTCTTCTGGAAAACATGATTACGTGACAAAGAAATGGTTGATTTATTGTCACATAAAATCTTAGTTGGTTCTTGATGTTCATGCAGCAAATCAGTCATAATTCTTCCCATCCACACAATTCATGCAGTTGTTTTTGCTGCAACATACTCTACCTTAGCAGATGATAAAGTCACAATGGGTTGCTTCTTTGAAGCCCAAGCTACAACTCTTGATCCAAAGCTGAACGCATATCATGATGTGCTCTTCATGTCATCTATACTACTTGAAAAATCACTATCAGTATATCCAATCAAATTAAAATCTAAATATAATGTGTATAAAAAACCATAATTGGTTTTTCCAGCAACATATCTCATGATTCGAATCGGTGCTCTTCAAAGTCTCCGTAAATCTAGAAATCATACTTACAACGAACATAATATCAGGTCTTGATGTTTTCAAATACATAAGACTTCCAAATAGTCTTTTATACATAGTCGGATCAACACATGACCCCTCATCATTCTTACTAAGTTTTTTTCCAGTTGCAATTGGTGTTACAGCTGGTTTTCAATTCACCATCCTAAACCTTTTCGATATGTCCTTTGCATATTTATTTTGACAAATAAAAATAGCATCTTCAGATTGATTTACTTCAATGCCTAGAAAATACTTCATCATTCCTAAATAAGTCATTTCAAACTCAGTTTCCATTTTTTTCTTAAACTCATCTAATGAAATATTTCTGATGAAAATCAAATTATCAACATACAAGCATACAATCAAGAATTTACCTTCCTGATTTACTTTTGTATACAGAGTTGGCTCACTTGGAATCTTGTTGAATCCTTCATTATTCAAGTATTCATAAATTCTATTGTACCATACTCTAGGTGCTTGTTTCAATCCATACAAAACTTTCTTTAACCTGTAGACCTTACCTTCATGTCCATCAATGTCGTATCCTAGAGATTGTTTCACATAAACCTCTTCTTCTAGAAAACCATTTAAAAATGAAAATTTTACATCCGTTTGATACATACACTATTTATTATGTGCAACAATGGCTAACACCATTCTAATTGTATCAAGCCTGGATACACCTGCAAAAGTTTCATTATAATCAATATCGGGTTGTTAACTGAACCCTGAGATACAAGCCTTGCCTTGTTCTTTTTAACTTCATCATTTAACTTAGTCTTGTAAATCCATTTAACACCAATACAATTTTTATCTTCAGGAAAATGCACAAGTTCCCAAGTATTATTCCTTTCTATTGCATCAATTTCCTCATTCATAGATTCTACCCAAACTTATTTCTTAACAACATCATCAAAATTTATAGGATCATATGCAATCAATGCAAAAATTGAAACTTGATCTACTTCATCATTTTGGTCATACAATTCTCTTAAACTTCTAGACTTATGACCTCTATTTTTTTTATTCATGAAGATAAAGTAGGATTTGATTCAACACTTACCTCTGATCATGTTTGTTTTCCACCAGGACATGATGTCTCACCATGCTCATATGTTCTCAACATTCTTAGTTTTGATGGGATGACTCCCGATGATTGTCTTATATAGAAGTTCTTGTTACAGGTGTATGTGACTTTTGAATCAATTGTCCATCCTATATGGCCTGCTCATCTCCGTCATCATCTTCATGAGATATTTTATCTCTGCCTGAAACAATTTTATCAATGCTAAAATCCCAATCCTCTTCTTCTTTGAACTCAACATCTCTGATGATAACATACTTATTGGTGATGGGATTATAGATTCTATATTCCTTAGACTCCTCACTGTATACAACAAAGAAACATTTTTCACTTATTTCATCCAACATTCTCTTCATTTCTTGACGTACATGTCCATAAGATACACAGCCAAAACTCCTCAAATGAGATACAATGTTTTTCTTACCGCTCCAAGCTTCTTGGGGAACTTGGTTCCTTATACTCTTAGTTGGAATATGTTCAGAATATATACTGAACAAACAACTACATCTCTCCAATATTCATTTGCAATATGCTTCTCCTTCAACATACTTCGAGCCATGTTCATAATGGTTTGATTCTTCCTTTCTGCTACTCCATTCTACTACGGAGTATAATGAATAGTAAATTGTCTCTTGATTCCATGATACTAAAAAAACTCCATGAAATCAATTAGCATATACTCACCTCCTCTGTCTGATCTCAATAATTTAATATATTTTCCACTCTCATTTTCAATTATAACTTTAAACCTCTTAAATATATCAAAATCTTCATACTTCTTCTTTATCAAATAAACCCAAGCTTTTCAATTGAAATCATTAATAAAAGTCATAAAATAGACATTATCAGTCAATGAATATGTTTTCATTGATCCACATAAGTCCGTGTGAATAATTTCCAATGGAGCTTTAGCCCTATGTGAAACTCCAAAAATAAATTTATCCGTGTCATGCTTTGTGAGTATGCAACTCTCACACGAGTTTGTTGGTTGTTGAATATTGGGCAAACCCTTCACCATTTTCTTCATCTACAACAAACCTAGACCTCCAAAATGTAAATGGCCATATTTCAAATGTCATAACCATGACTCATCCAAAACTTTAGCTTTATAAAGATTCAAAAAGTCAGTCATATCATTTCTCATAATAAGTGGAAACATTATATTCTTTGCAATCTCTACTATGGAAATCAACTGCTTACTTGGATACTTATCGTAAATTGTACATACCTTGTTCTTAAATAATACTCTATACTTTTTTCTATTATCTTTTCAACACTTAACATATTTCATTTCATACGAGGTACATAATAAATATCATATATTTTTCTTCTTTCGTCATTCTTAGTATAAACACGAATCACACCTTTACCACTAACTCTTACATGATTGTCATTACCCAACTTTACCTTAGACTGAATATTGGTATCTAAACTATAAAATAAGTTTTTATTTCCATTCATGTGGTTTCTACATCCATTTTATAAAAACCAAACATCATTTGAAATTTCTTGGGTGACATTACAAGTCAGAAACACAGGTTTTTGATCATCCTATGAATCCTCTGTCATGTGAGCGGACTTTTTTCCAACATCTTCTTGCTTCTTCCAACACTTGTTATCATAATTTCCAAATTTCTTACAATAATAACATTGTAACTTATATTTATCATACCAATGATTTCCTTGTTGTGAGGATCTATTGCAACTCCCCCTTAAACTAGGAGGATTCTACTGAGTTTTCTCCTTATATTCTGAATCATTTTTTTTGTCTCTTTGGCCAACAAATCGACCACCTCTTCCTGTGCTACTCGACCTTCCTCTACCCCTACCTCTAGTAAAATGCAGTTGGGATATGAAGGCATTCTCTAATGAATTATCGTATCTAGACATCCTAGATTCATGAGCAATCAAAGAACCACTTAATTCATCAATAGGTATAAGACTAATATTTTTAAATTCTTCTATGGGTACAACTACATATTAAAACTTCTTTGGCAAAGATCTAAGAACTTTCTCAATTACTTTCTTATCTGAGAGGTCTTCACCATGCTTCCTTAGCTGATTCACAACATTCATTACTTGAGTCATGAAACTATGAACTAACTCACTATCCTTCATCTTCATATTTTCAAAGTCTCTTCTCAAATCGGCATACGAGATCGGTCTCGGCATTCCTGCTGAACCGCTCTTCCGATCTCACATAAAATAGACATTATCAGTCAATGAATATGTTTTCATTGATCCACATAAGTCCGTGTGAATAATTTCCAATGGAGCTTTAGCCCTATGTGAAACTCCAAAAATAAATTTATCCGTGTCATGCTTTGTGAGTATGCAACTCTCACACGAGTTTGTTGGTTGTTGAATATTGGGCAAACCCTTCACCATTTTCTTCATCTACAACAAACCTAGACCTCCAAAATGTAAATGGCCATATTTCAAATGTCATAACCATGACTCATCCAAAACTTTAGCTTTATAAAGATTCAAAAAGTCAGTCATATCATTTCTCATAATAAGTGGAAACATTATATTCTTTGCAATCTCTACTATGGAAATCAACTGCTTACTTGGATACTTATCGTAAATTGTACATACCTTGTTCTTAAATAATACTCTATACTTTTTTCTATTATCTTTTCAACACTTAACATATTTCATTTCATACGAGGTACATAATAAATATCATATATTTTTCTTCTTTCGTCATTCTTAGTATAAACACGAATCACACCTTTACCACTAACTCTTACATGATTGTCATTACCCAACTTTACCTTAGACTGAATATTGGTATCTAAACTATAAAATAAGTTTTTATTTCCATTCATGTGGTTTCTACATCCATTTTATAAAAACCAAACATCATTTGAAATTTCTTGGGTGACATTACAAGTCAGAAACACAGGTTTTTGATCATCCTATGAATCCTCTGTCATGTGAGCGGACTTTTTTCCAACATCTTCTTGCTTCTTCCAACACTTGTTATCATAATTTCCAAATTTCTTACAATAATAACATTGTAACTTATATTTATCATACCAATGATTTCCTTGTTGTGAGGATCTATTGCAACTCCCCCTTAAACTAGGAGGATTCTACTGAGTTTTCTCCTTATATTCTGAATCATTTTTTTTGTCTCTTTGGCCAACAAATCGACCACCTCTTCCTGTGCTACTCGACCTTCCTCTACCCCTACCTCTAGTAAAATGCAGTTGGGATATGAAGGCATTCTCTAATGAATTATCGTATCTAGACATCCTAGATTCATGAGCAATCAAAGAACCACTTAATTCATCAATAGGTATAAGACTAATATTTTTAAATTCTTCTATGGGTACAACTACATATTAAAACTTCTTTGGCAAAGATCTAAGAACTTTCTCAATTACTTTCTTATCTGAGAGGTCTTCACCATGCTTCCTTAGCTGATTCACAACATTCATTACTTGAGTCATGAAACTATGAACTAACTCACTATCCTTCATCTTCATATTTTCAAAGTCTCTTCTCAAATTATGAATCTTGACATTCTTCACCTTCAATACACCTTTATAGCTAGTTTCAAGAATGTCCCAAGATTGATTTGAAGAAATTGAACTTGACACCTTCAGAAATATGGTTTCATTTAGGCCTTGTTGAATAAGACCGAGGGCTTTGTTGTCTTTCTTTCTATTCTCCTTCAACAAAATCTGTTTAGCATTTGTCAAAGCCATTTCTAGTGTTTGGTCAACAGGCTATAGATAACCAATACTAACAAACTCCAAAAGATCTTGAGAATGAAGAATTGTTCTCATTCTCATAAAACAAGAATCATAATTCCTTTCAGTCAAAACAAGAATCTGTGGCTAAGCCAAATTACTGTTTGTAGCCATTTTAAATCATATTCCAAATCATTGTATTCAGTTACAACGAGGAACTAGAAATATTTCTAGCTTTGATACAACAATGAAGGATGCAAGGGAGTGCTTCAAAAAACAATGAACAATTACAACATGAGTTTTAGCACTATGTAACAACACTTGTAAGCTACAACCAGGTGTTTCAACAATGTGTTTCAGCAAATAATAAAAAACTATTACAACAAAAAAAGCTTAAGTGAATTACTCCTACATCATACACAAGGATCGATACTCTGTTCTACAACAACCTTTTCAACAAGTGTTCCAGCAGAGAGTAAAATGGTTTTACAAAAAAACATAATTAAATAGGGAAAGTATAACAGAAGACTAAAAACTCATGTTACAACAGTAAAACAACTTCACTGAATCCTTCCCTGCAACAGTAAATCAACCCAATACTTTTGTAATAAAAACTAATTCAAACAGTGAGCATACTACGCATGCTACGACAAAAAAAATTTAGTCTGTAATGAATTTGAACATTATCATGAGTTTACAAATTAAAAAATGAACAGAGCATAAAATATCTTGTTAACACTCTTCAAAACTCTTTGTTAATTTATAATTATGTATATATGTTGCATATCAAAATATGAATTGCATAGATGTATATATAATGATACAATTAGTCGATTATCTTTGCCTTAAGAACATTAATGGTTCATTGCCCCTTTGAAATTCCATTAGTAAAAAAAAGAAACGGTGTGACGGTGATAATTCTTTGATCATTAAATGAATAAGGTGGTCAAGACTATGACAATTAATTTCTGGGTAGTGGTAACTCTTCAAAATTCGATTAGTTAAGATAAAGAGTCCTTTTAGACACTGGAATGATTATTTTTCCTACAAGAAAGTCCTTGTAGGAACTCTAGGAATGATAGTGATTGTTATTCTCTACGCTTCGTTGTTATCCATAATTGTAAGCCATGATCTGTTTAATTTTCATATTTGTGGAGAAACAACTTTCAACATCCATTATATCTATTGATAATGTGTATTGTTAATGTTTTATTCAGAGACTTGTAGTCCAAATCAATAGCGTGGAATTCATGCTGAGATTCTATTTCTCATTGTTCGTTTTCCTTGAAAGTGTGTTGTGGATAGTGTATGGCGCTCTTAGCAGAGATATTGTCATCATGGTAATATAATAGATAAATTATTCTGACGAGTTTATATGAAAAAAAATCATTTGATCCTTCTATATGACCCACAATATGAAGCTCTTCCATAGCGATTTGTTTATTTGTGTTGTACTTCATATTTCTGGACTGTTGTTGGGGTTGGCTCAGATGGTTTTATACATTTTTTATCACAACAAAAATATCCCATGTGTTGAAGATGCAAAACTAGTGGATGGAGGCAAGCTGCTAGAAACAATGAATGAGAAGCTGGAGGGAAAGAGTGAGGAGGGAAAAATAGACTATCACTCTGATTAAAAAGATATCAAAAAGCAGTTGAAAGTATGACTGGAGGCGGGAGGCAAACCCAATTCTCTGCAATGTGCATCTTTATGATTATCCGCACTTAAAAATATCGAATTGTTTCATCCATGTTTTTGTTTATGACAATAATCTCTTAAAATTATAAGAAAAGATCAATTATTTATATAAAAATATCGAATTGTTTCATCCATGTTTTTGTTTCTGACAATAATCTCTTAAAAATATAAGAAAAGATTGTTTATTTATATAATGTCATAGTAATCCTAAAATGTAGAAGATTTCATTCCTAGTTAATATATCTGGAAAGAAAAAGTATATACATATATGTTCACCATATGAAAGAATGTAATATATATATATATATGTTCACCATAGAAAGAATTCCATATAAGTAAAAAAATATATACATACATGTTCACCATATGAAAAAATCCAATATCAAGAAAAAATTACAAAAGAAAGAATTCCATATAAGTAAAAAATATGTACATATATGTTCACCATATGAAAGAATCCAATATCAAGAAAAATTATGTACATAGAGGTTCACCCTATGAAAGAAAATTTGTGCGTGAAATTTTGTCTAAGAACATGCGATGTTTACGCTTCGAAAAACTGAATTATCCTATCTTTATGTTCACCCTATCAAATACAGTTTATGCGCTGTTTACGCTTCGAAAAACTGAATTATCCTATCTTTATGTTCACCCTATCAAATACAGTTTATGCGCAAAATTTTGTGTAAGAGAATATGTTTATATTTCCAAAGAAATGAGGGGAATCTTTTGTCTTTGTTAATTTGTCACATGGTCATATGCCTATCTTTTCTCTACGATCGTGAAAACCAATTCCACATTTTTCAAAATGTGGCTTGATTGTCCTAGTAGAGCTTCGCACCTTTTTTTTTCCGAGAATGCTATTGGAAATGCATTAGTTAAATTAAAAATACAATTTATTAAAGTAACTCGAATTATATAATATAATTCATAGACATTATTTTACCTAATTCAAATTAAAAATATAATTTATTAAAGTAATTCTAAAATATAAAATATTTTACTGTAAGAGAGTAATAATTGCAGGAATCTCTAAAACACAAATTATTGAATTGTATGGAAGTGGAAACATGTACAAATTATTATTTTTCAACAAAATAAAGATATATATATATGTATATATATAAATGTTTAAATTCTGAAGGTTTTTTGTGTTGAGAGGATTTTTTGCTTTATAAACAGAAAGATCTAATACACCAATTTAATATTTAATTTAATTATAATTTTAAAATTAAATTATTATTATCATATAATTAACAAATGAATAATAATAATAATTAAATATTACAATATAATGAAAAAAATAAATAAAACAATTATAATCAATAATAAAAAATGAAAATAAATAAATAAAACATAATTTAATATTATAAATTGTTAAATTTATTCAACTAAAATTAATATTTAAAAAATTAACAAATATGAATACATAAATTTTTTGAATTTATAAAATGCAAACTACACTTAAATTTCCATAAATATAATTTTAAATTATATAAACATATTATATATCACATCCATAATTTTTACAATATAAACATGCTTTATATAAATATAATTATATAACCTAATGCAAAATATGACACACTTGTAAGTAAAGACACCATAATATTGTAAATAAAAACTTAAATTGAATGTTAGAAATATAAATATTAAAAATAATATAACTTTTTTTAATATTTAAAATATATATATTAAAATTTATTTATCAAAAATATATAATTAAAGTTTTTTTTTTTTTTTTAATTTCAAAATCACAAATTTAAATTTAATTAAATTGTATTAGAGGATCATACATCCTCTCATCATCATTTGATCACCTTATTATATTAAAATAAAATAGAATAATTATATTAATCTTTGTTAGTAAAGATCAATATTTTAAATTTAGGAGGGATCGGTACAATAATATCAAAAGTTCAATTTTAATTGTACTAGAGAATCATATTTAGGGTTTTGACACTTAGAATTCGATCTAAGGTTGTCTGAGAGTCATTGTAATTTATAAATAAATACCTAGATGAGAGAAGAGGGGTTCGTTCTAGGTTGTTGTTAGTCATTGTGGGTTAAGAGAGTGATTGTTGTTGTGGTGCGGTAGAATTATTGTGGGTAAGAGTGTTCTTGGATTGTAGGATCTTCATTTGGGTGTGAAGATCAACCCTACAGCTGGGTGCACAGGAAGGGGAGAGAAAGAGAGAGAAATCTACAATCTAAGTCTGCAGATATAACTGCATGTTTCCATTTAATATATCAAAAAACATAGTTCTATGGACGTAGCCCTAGGGAGAGGGTGAATCACGTATATCTTGTTGTCCTTTGTGGTTGACACTATGTTCTTTTCTTTCTGTTATACTTATTGAATGTTTATGTTAGATTTGAGATATAACTATGCGAAGTAGGCTTAAGCTTGGTAAAGAATAACTAGATATTTGTGTGTTGTTGTTTTGGATTCACTTGCATTTCCTTTGGTTGTAGACACATGTGTCCTGCAACCCCCTATCGCTACTTTAGGTGAGACTGCATCTGCTCTACAGGTATTTCCGAAAGGGCCAGTAGTTAGGGCTTGTTGGTGCATTGTTAGAGTTGAACCCTGGGTCTGCCCCTATGCAAACATACCTATATCCAGTATCGTAAACATGTGGGTGTAATTTTTTAACTCAAAAACCCTGAACTTTCCCTCTGCCAAATTATAAATCATACCCCTACAATTTGGAATATCAAATTCACAATCATTTATGATGGATTCTCCCTGAAAAAGATGCTTGTTCTCTGTCCTAGTTAGTCCATCTTTTATGGATGGAATTTCAAGGCTTATAATCCTCAATCTGTTAAGAATCCTTCTTGGATCATCGAAATCGGTCGAAACTATTATCAATGAATATTTATGGTTGTTGTAACATACAAAGTTTATTTTGAACAACAATCGGATGAATAGGAGGCTTCCATCATCATTAGCATAAGCCCAGAATTGATCTCCATTACGTATGAATGGAACAATAGAGGTCGCATTATCAATAACACATATTATGTCGTCAGCTATGACCAAATATATAATACTACCAATCGAACAACGAGCTATGGAAAATCTCTGAAAGTGATAATCCCGATAAACATTTAACAACTTTATGTTAATGCCCAACTCTCGATCACGCAAGTGGTGGAAGATATTAATGGATGATGAGTATCCCCGCACCGTCTTTTCTTTTGGTTTCTATTGATCTTGGACGATAGAGGAGCTAGATGCCCCATTGGAGGCTTCTTCATTTTCTTCCCTTGGCCTCTTCTTGTCTGCCATGGCTTAATATTCTTCATTTCCTTTCCTTGGCCTCTTCTGGTTTAAGTGCTCTTCCATGTCTTGCTCGGATGTATCACCAGGTCACTCACTCCGTGTAACAATATAGATCATAGTAATCACAGTTCGTCCTGGGTCAGGGAATGTAATGTTAGACTATATTTTAAATATATATTAACCTTCATAAGATTATGTCCAGTGCTCAAAGGTGGCCTCCCATTATCTAATTGGTAATTGGTTGGCCTCATTGATCAAAGTTAGATATGGGAATGTCAAAAGTTTACCTTTATTAGTACTCTTGCAATCTATTCACCGTTGACCATGTATTACTTAAACTTTGACTTAAAATATTTTTCCATTCTCCAATGTCGTACATAACAAGAGGAAAATAATGATTTTTTTATCATATATAAATTACTTTTATAATGAATGCTTCCTATTGGATAATACATTTGAAGTCTTATTGCCAACTTAATGTAATTTTTTCATTGTTAAAATATATAACCTAAAGTTCAAAGTTTATTGTTATTAGATTATAAATGTGTTTTAAATATTTATTTATATGTACTAATTTATGTGAGTTATTTATATTTATTTATATTTACTAATTTATGTGAGTTATTTAAATTTCAGCTGGCAGTTCAAATTTGTTCCACCTTTAATCATCATTCATTATACAATTATCATCACTGGTTCATCAGTGGTTCGCTAAGGGTTCAAATAGTGCACCTGCAATTTTGTTTCCCCTTTAATCTCCAGTAAGACTGATAACTTTCATTCCTATTTACTGTGTGCTTCATTCTTATTTACTGTGTGCAAGTAGGAAATTGAAATTTTTGGATTCACTAATTTTCATTCCTATCCATTGTTGCTAGTTTTCATTCCTATTCACTGTTTGCAAGTAGGAAAATTGTTGCTAATTTTCATTCCTATTCATTGTTTGCAAGTAGGAAATTGATTTCCGATTCCTATTTACTATTTGGTAGTAGGAAATTGATTGGTACTAGCAAAAGATATCTACATTGACAAAAAAAATTCATTCCAAGTTCGAAAACTAACAACAAATTCATTCCTCACACTTTGTATTTACTTTGTAAATTGAAACTAACAACAAATTCATTCCTCACACTTTGTATTTACTTTGTAAATTGCAAATACAGGTCCAAAGTTGTGACTGGGTGAATTGCATACCTTTTTTATTCTGTCTTAGGGAATTTTTATGGCTTTCCACTGGACACCGACTATCGTCTGCAGATGCAATGCACTGACCCTTCTACTGCCATAGTTACCTAATCTCCACAGCCACCTAATCTCTTAGCGCTAAGCATATCGCCAAGTTTCCTTGGAGTACCACATCTGTAAATCTATAACTCGAGTAACAAGAGTTAATTTCTATGGATACACATTCTTCGGATTGGCTCTCTCAATCGAGATGTAGGCGATTTCAAGCATGATTTCAGTTACGATCTCAGGTATGATGAGGATGTATATACCATATGAAAATTCAAGGATATGACTACAGTCGTTTACATAATATCCAAGCAAGAAAACATCAAATTTTTTACTGTTTACTTGTGATAATCAATTATTTGGGTTCCAGTCTTATTCCTGTGAAGCTTGCATAACACATATTTACCATAGTGAGTAATACGATTTATTTACGAGGCGGTTGTTGATAAATCACTGCAGGGAAACACTCTTTAGGACAGTTGTTTCAACAGTGAGGCTTGACCCGAATCCAAATAGAACTCCCACATCCAATCCCTCTCCGGTGGTCGAACATCCTTTTTCTTGAGGCGACTTCCTCATCTCGTCCAAGATGGAGTGCACACAGGCATTCATTGTGCAGTTTAAGGACCAAATGGAAACTCATGGCCTTGTTAGGCTCCTTGATTCATGATACTATAATGTTCGTAGATGGGAATTGTTGTAGAAAGCGAATCAATCAAATAAATCAAAGAAATCTAGGCTGGTTGTTTGGATGAATCCCAATAATTGGGCTCCTTAACCTCAAATGATGAATCAAAATAAGTACTACTATGTGTACCTTAACCTCAAATGATGAATCAAAATAAGTACTACTATGTGTATTATATTGATTGGCTTTTGTCTAAGGGCTTCTGTTGGACTTGGTGAGAGGTTGGTATTGAAGGTTCAAGGTGAAGGGAAAGTGGCTTCTGGAAAATGGTCGCTTCTAGTTTCTTGGGATCCAGATTCATCTTGGCCTCCACCTGATTTAGAATGGCAGGGCCTCTTGGATGGGCAATCCATAATAATTAGTTCCAGTCTGAGATTCTAAACTGCTAGAAAACCTCCACCAGACTCTTTTCTATGTTCTTGGAGATCAGGCCTGGAACGTCTTTTAGAAGGTGAAAGGTGATTCTTACCTCTCTCAGGTGTCCATCGATGGCTCCATCAATGTCAGGAATAATTGTCTGTGTGGTCCATAATAGCTTGAAACATGGCTTCTCCACTTGGGGGATCGGATTAGCTCCCACGATGAGCACAGCCGCACCGTCGCTGAAGAGATCTTGGCAGACCATACTGTCTAGGTGAGTATCAAAGGGACCACGAAATGTGACAGATGTGATTTCACTGCAGACCACCAGAACCTGAGCTCCCTGACTGTTCAGAGGGTGACCTGCGGGCTTCTAATCTATGATATTGACCTCGTTATAGTTCTTGGGCATCATCCGCATAGATGGAAAGATACAGGGTACATGACCTTGATATAGAGGGTAAGGAAGGGTCAGGACGAACTGCAGAGCTGCTCACTGGAAATAGATTTGGAAAGATGGCTCTAGATTGGGACCTGGGTTCACACACTCTGCACTAGCTTGAAGCGCCGCACTGGATTTTCCATGCCTAACCAAGATGCAGAGCTCTTGGTAACTCTGCGACCCTTTCCTTGCTTCCGATTGCGTATAGATTTGCTGGTGTAGAATCTGGAGAGAATGTACGCTGTAGTTTGATGCCATCCTGATTGCAACCCACATGGTTAAGCACATGTCTGGGGTTTGCAGCATGGTAGGCAGGCGTCTGAACCAATTTAAGTGTAATTTGCATTAAATTAATTAATGGAAGTTAATTTTCATGTAATTAATTTGTATCCATTTAAGTTAATGTTGGACAGGTGGAACATATTTGGGTATAATTTGTATCTAATTAAATTGAATTTGTATCTAATTTTTAAATTATCAAATTATCACAGTGGAAACTCTGCATGTATTACTGGTGTCAGCAAGGAAGGTGATGGGTGTTGTAACAAAGTCTTCGCCTCCCTAGTGGTTCTACCTCAAGACATTCCCCTTGTGGTAGTTGCATCTATGTATATGCTATGTTTCTTTAGGCATCTAGGTTGGATTCACAATGGCATAATTTAAAGGTCATGAAATCTTACCCACTTATGGTAACAAAATGGGTCCCTGGCCTTTTGTTTTAATTGTTATCACTGTTTACTTGTATAGCACCTACAGTTTCTTGGGAGTCGAACCTGAGCTCAACAATCAAACCTTGAACGTTGTACTTGTAAATGCAAGTCCATATCAAAGGGCTAAACTAGGGAGGCACCTAGGGTCCGGCTAAGATGGAAGCCTCTGTTAACTTTTTCTCATGAAGAACTAGGTGCCCCTAAATCTCGGTCTATGTAGATTGTTTTTTATTCTGTGTTGGCAAAGCTCAGGGCTCAATGGTAAATACAAATTTTCAATCATTTCAAGTTCACCCACTTACGATTTCACTATAACAGTCTGGGTGACCGAGGGCTCTCTCCAAATCACCTCCCATTCCGGGGGATGGTGTCGAATGATGATAGCCCAATAGTTTTCTTCTGCATACTCTGAAAGAATGCAGGTCCTGTTGCTCATTGAGAAACTTAACCAACCTATTTTGGATGTGCATCAAATTGTCCAAGATTTGACACAATGCGGACTATCTTATGTGTTCTTCTCCTTTTTTCACTAGTGAGGTTGAAGGAGTTGTATGTTGGGTCCCATTCTTGCTGTAGTCAATCACGAGTGTCAAGGGGATGATTCCAATTGCATGTGCTGAGAGAATTTGGTAGAGTAGTTATCCTTCAAACCTGACACGCAAGATGAAGGAAGTCTTTTCTATTTGGTGCAGCCTATTGTGGCGTTTTTTTTTAACAACTTCTGTGCAAGTTGGGTAGTGTCCTCCCCGTCTCCT
>CBVK0103553263.1:0-11617 GCA_900067695.1 Picea abies
CCTTTGGCTAGCGCGGTGAGTCGTGACAGTGTCCCGAGGGATTTCGATTACACCTTGGTTACTGCATACCTCCCGAGGGGGATACGTACAGTTAGAACACAATAGGATAAGATAATGACATTAAAATTCAGGGACTTCAATCTAGGGGACCGCAAGAACCACATCATGTTTTCCCCTCACAGATACTTGACTAGGACGAAGGAGAAGAACTTGAAAATAATCCCCCAACCATGGACTATGAACCTCACGCAGTCCACCATCTTGAATGTGATGAAGATTCCACATTTAGGAAGGCACCAGAAGGTTAACGCGTGTGTTAAGATCCTGCTATCATGCTACCATGGCGACTATCTATGGCTAGACATATGCATCACAATCGATCCGATGCTGATCCATAGGATCACAAGATTGAGCATGCAGGGACCAAACGCACAAGACTTCTACCTAGGGAAGGCTGCAGACCGTGCCCTGGCTCAGAGAATTAAGGATACCTATGGCGATGTAGAAAAGGGGATGTGAGGCTACAAGGTAGCTTCCATCCAGAATGACATAGTGTGCTTGGCCTGCCAGTTGATCGCAAGAAAGTTGGTGAGAAAGAAAAAAACTACGCAGGTCACAAGGTTCATTGTTGACCTCCCTGGAAAATGTGTAGAAGGACTCCAAATGAACTGGGCAAAGTAATTAGTCAACCAACTCGAATTGGATTGCCGTGAAGCTCAAGATTAGGGCTATGAGTTCCATTTTAGTTGATGGATGATCCCCATAGCATTTACTGCTTGGGAGATGTCGGAAGGTGCAACCTTCCCAGATATTGAGCCATTCAATCCACTCACTAGAAATTTCACCATGCTTTGGTACTCGAGCGATATGGGAAAACAGTGGCAATCGAATGTAGTATTTCACACATACTACCTCCAGTTGAAGAGGGATATTGGGGCTGTCCCTCATATGACGCCGAACACCCTGCACCTGTTCATACCCCTCATTAAGTTCCGTGCATATCGACACTTTATTTATATCACTGCACGTGCAAATGAACATAAAGAAGAGCTTCAGTCACACTATAAGCTCATAGAGGAGGAAATCGAAGAGATAACTAGAGACTGGTCTGTAGAGCTCCTTATCCCTATTGACCCCGCATAAATGTCTGATCTCGAACTAATTGGCAGCTCAGAGGCCACTCACGAAGAGCATGATACACCTAGACCTAGCAGAAGGAAGAAGACCGAAGAGGTACAAAACCTGAGCAGTGCACTCAGAGGCCACTCACGAAGAGCATGATACACCTAGACCTAGCAGAAGGAAGAAGACCGAAGAGGTACAAAACCTGAGCAACGCATCAGAAGAAACCGCTTCAGAGTCACCTGGACGAGGAGGTAATGACGAAGTAGATAGAGAATATACCAATGGAAAAGAAGATCAACAAAAGAAAGGAGAAGTAACATCGCCTAGGGATCCCGTGGATGAGGCTGATCCCTCTAAGAAAATAAAGGTTTCCCCCACGAAACCTACTTCCCGGAAGAAATACAAAGTCACCAAGACTAAGCTGCATACTATACTTAGGCTCGATGACTTTGACTTCATCATCATAGCCGTATCAGATGCCTCACAGGATATTATGCAGAACATCGAAGCCAAGCAAGCAACCATGTATGAAAAAATTAAGACAGAACTAAGAGGGGTACAACATGCCCTTCTATCCAGTCGCACAGTATCCACTGCGCCCCTGCCATCAGAAGAATCAGAGTTGGGAGATGAGCCTGCCCAACTCCGCAGAATAACTAATGCGACTGAAGCTCACCTTCATCGAGCGAAAGAAGATAAAGAACAAGCCATGATGGCCATGAAGCAAGAACAACAAAAAGTGGTAGAGCAATGCCGAGTTGCGCAACAGGAGAAGACTGCCCTCCAAGAAAAGTATGAAGAGGAAAAGCCACAGATCCAACATGAGAAATAACAACTTCTCATGGAGCAGGTTGGAGTAAAAGAAGCAGTTAGTAGAACACTTTGCTCTATGATAGGCTTAGAGAAAAAGGTGGAAGAACCAGTGGAGCAGCAAGTAGCACAGCTTGTGGAAGCTATCCAACAAATTCAATAGAGAATCACAGATCTAGAGCTACAAACAATGCCAAGTACCCTGCAGGATGTGCAAGACCAAAGAGCAGCCACTGCCCAGAGCGCAGTTGAGAGGATCAAAGAATTTTCTCTGGAATGTAAACAACCTAGCAATAGGAGTGCACAAACCTACGAGGGACTTACTGAAGAACCTGAACTAAAGGCACTAGAGTCACAGCTCCAGGAGGCAAAGCAGCAAGCAATGACAATACAGGCACAGTTGAAGATCTTGTCAACAATTGAAAGGATGAAGTGATCCCAGGAACAACATACTTCTCAACAATAGGTCCACACCATACAAATAAAATTCATGAAAGTGACTCAGAGGCTCCAACCAGTCCAGGACGAAGTGTGCCAACTGTTTGAGGAGATTGAAGGCCAAGGAGCAGAGCTGGAACAAGTAGTCATTACAGTCAACCAATGCTTAGAGGGACCTGCCAATGAAGCAGTTATCTAAGAGTTCGCCGAGTAGGAGGCCTTGGCACAACAATGGGTTGAAGCAGCTCGATCCAAGCTCGAGGATTTTGAAGTAGAGCTACCCAGACCAGAGTGACTCGGGACGAGTCACATGTGAGTGTTGGGAGCCTGTTGGCCCTTGACCAAGTTTTGAGGATCCTTGGTCATGTTTGAACTATTTTTGGACTTCGACAAGCTGTCAAAGGCGAAGAGCAAGTCAAAGCAGAGATCGTAGGATCTCGACCCCTTATTTAGGGATTTTTGGGTTTTGGTCTTATGTAATGGGTATGAGGATGTCGACCCATGGGTTTACCCACGTTTAGGACCATTTTGTAATGTATAGATATAAATCTAGGCAATGTAAGTAAAGGCACGCAAGTGTGTGATACCAAGTGATAAGTGCAAGTGATAGTTGTACATTCTTTGTGCACGCTGTGTGAGACTTGCAAGGCTAAGTGCAAGTGACTGTAAGAGATTGAGTAGAATCTTTGTGCTATAACCTAGATCGGAGAAGGATGATCTGGAGAGGTGTGCGTAGATCTCTTGTCCTATGCAGAGTAGGATTTTGTGGCTCTGTGCATGTAAGAATATAAGTGCAAGTGACTGTAAGAGATTGAGTAGAATCTTTGTGCTATAACCTAGATCGGAGAAGGATGATCTGGAGAGGTGTGCGTAGATCTCTTGTCCTATGCAGAGTAGGATTTTGTGGCTCTGTGCATGTAAGAATATTTACAGAAAATAATAAAGGAGACAAAGAGTTGGTGGACGTAGCCCCATCCTGGGGGTGAACCACGTATACCCTGTGTTATGGTTTCTTTGTGCAATATGGTTATTTCATTATTCATATGATTAATGCTTAGTAAATTGATGTATGCTTAGATGAATATGATATGATAGCTTAGTGCTGAATAATATGACTGAGTGCTAGATCTAACCTATGTGAATATGCTTAGTGCTCGAATATACTATATCTGGGTGAATACTGCGATGCTCTGTGATTAGGGTTTTAACTGCGAAGTAGATACTGGTTAAATACCGATGAACTGTAACTGCTAAGTGCTTTGATAGAATATTGTAATCATAGATATGTGTCCCAACTAAGGTTGCAGACACTGGAGTCCTACAACCACCTCTGCCTCTAACTCGGGTGATACTTCATCTAGTTTGCAGGTGTTTCTGAAAGGGCCGATAGTTAGGGTATTTTTGGTGCACTCTTGAGCATTGAACCCTGGGTCTTCCCCTGTCCCAAAAAAAATCCCTCGAAGACAGAGGAGAGAAGAACGACAAGATCGAAGAAATCAAAGGCTAGCTAGAGAAGCATGAGAACAAGGTCGAGATTGAAGCTGGACGAATATAAGGGACCCATTACTAGAAGTAAAAGTAAGAAACTCTCTATTCTTAGCAATAAAAATTCTATCGCTGAAGTCTCCCCATACATGGTAGCGAGAGACGAACAACCCCAAAGGAGAGACAAGGAGGTGGAAGAGATGCCACAAGAAATCAAGGAATCACAGGGTTTGGAAATAGAAGTATGGTAAGAGATTCCCCTCTTAATATTATAGGTGAACAACATGAGCTCTCTGTTCTCCCTAAGGGCACTTTAAAGGAATTTTCTGGAGACAAAATAATCGATGAAAAGAGGCATTTGCACTTATTTATTGATGTTTGTGAATTTCATTGAGTTAAATATGACGATGTCATGATAAGGTTTTTTCTGCAAACCTTATCATAAAGAGATTATGAATGGTATACAAGGTTTCCTAGTAGATCCATTTGCTCATTTAACGACCTCGAATCTATGTTCCTAACTATGTTTTCCCCTCCAATTGCTTACCATACCCTCCTCATCGAATTCACCCAGATTGGGTTGAGGAAGAACGAAAGGATAGAAGATTTTAATCTAAGATTCAATAAGGCCTTGGGTAGAATTCCAGAATATAAAAGACCAAACGACCCATCATTCTTGGTTGTTATAAGAATGCAATGCCCCCGAATGTAAAATATGCCATCAGAACATCCCAAATGGATACTTTGGAGGAGGAAATTATTAAAGCCACTTAGATGGAAGAAATTATGATTGAAATGGGTGCTGAACCCGGAATTATATTGAGATTTAACACTGAGAATCACCCTCATATTGCAAGAGGATAAGCCCAGTACCCATCAAAAGGTTTGTGAATGTAAATTAACGATTAAAGGTCAAATGAATAAAACTCAACATAAGAATGTTTTAACACAAAATTCTGGGCTAACATGCATAAGAAAATGAGGTTTTGATTAACTTCAGTCAATGGTTTAAGGGTAAAGGTGAATAGAAGGAAGAATTAGTGAGGTAGGTGGATAGGTTTGCTATAAGCATCAGGCCTTCAAGCAACTAGGGGAAGAAAAACTTAGTCATAAGAAATTCTTGAATTTAAAGCTTAAAACACTGAAAAACATTCATAGCAACATTATAATCAAACATCCATTATAATCAAACATCCATTATAAGACAACCACAACATCTCATATGGATCATCCAATCATGAGCATTTCAGAATAAGAGGAAACAAGATGATTAAAGGAAACTGACTTCTATTAATGAAAATGTCTCAAGTCTCATACATAACCAAAGAACAACTCCATTTAGTCAAAATATTACAAAAATGGAGATCTTCTCAACCATTCGAACCTCAACATATCATTCATATGATGTATTTATAGTCAAAATAGTAGGCAACAACTAGAGGTGCGAGTTGGCCTTCCTATCCTAGAATTCTCCACAAAAAGATACAAGTCTAACATCTGTACCAAGAGCTCTAACAAACTGCTAAAATCAAGGAGCCTGTTGGAAACCACTCTAAAAAGCAATGAATGAGATGTCTTGCTTCTTGGGTGCATCCTTATCTAGTGCCATATGTCCTGCAAGCTCATATGCTGATCTCAAACTACCACCTATTGATCTTTGGTTCCCTCCAAATCATCAAAGTCAGAAGAAGTCATGAATTCAAAACCTCTGACTGTAATGGCCAGTTAGTAGCGCCAGTCCGTTGCGCATTCAATATCCAATTCTGTAGCGCCCTTCTATAAAATTCTATGTATATTCCGTAGCGCTCTTTTTAAAACTTCTTCACAGATTTTGTAGTGCCCTTCCTGTGTTTAGATAGGTGATTTTGTAGCGCCTTTGGTGGCGCAACTATAGAAAATTTCGTGTAGACGATTCCGTAGCGCCAGGTGCTACAGAATTATTGTGTTTTTCTGTGTGATGCAACAAGTCTTCAAAAAAAAAAAAGTCTTAGTTGATGGACTAGGAGAGGAGCCTATAGATTCCTGCATAGGTGAAAATATCATACTTCCTTGAACACTTCAAGCTGCAAAAAGTAATCACCCTAAAAAATGGATCTGTCGTACTCTCCATTTAATTTATCAATATAACAGTCCTCCTTGTTGCAGTATACCTTCCCTCTTTCATGGAAACATCTCTTTCTTTAGCAGGGGAACTCCTCTCTACTGTAGCTTGTGCTAGAAGATTTAAGTTCCTTTGGGCTAGATCATTTTTGAAGGGTTGCAATTATTCTTTGAGCTTTATGTTTTGGGACTAAATGATTCATTTTTTCCTATACAAAGTCTTAAGTTGCCTATGGAGATGCAAGAATACTCTTGCTGTAAACCTTTCCAGATCTAGGGTTTCATTGTACATGTCCATGAGCTCCTTCATCTTCCTTCTCTCATTCAAACTTTCTTCCTTCAAACGAGCAAATTATTTTCTAGCATCCATGAGTTGCCTAATCAGTCTTTTGAAAGTGGGATTATCAGGGGGAGTGTTGATGTTTATAACTTCAACATGCTTCTCAGTGGATTCACCTTTACCTTTGTATTTTTTCTAAATAGAGGATTTGTTCATAACCTCCATAGGCTTCCCAATAGTGTCACTTTTACTTTTAACTTTCTTTGGAACTGGAGCCCAGGGTATGATTTCTGCTTCAACATCTTCCTTGTGGGATAATGATCTAGTAAAAGGCCTCCTGACTCTGGTCTTAACTACTGCAACAGGTGAAGGGAAGTGCAATTTCCTCCCCTTCTTGGCTATGGTTTTGGTTGATGAAGGAACTTCTTCCAATTCAGGTGCAGGAGGAGGTGAAAATTCTCTTTGTGGGGAGTGATGAACCTCCCTCTCTTCTTCTTCAATTTCCTTAGGGGTTTCTTTGTCTTGGGTGGTAGGTTTGATTTTTCTCTTCTTATTTGTTTTTTCTTTGGAAACACTACTAGATGGCAAAGGGATCTGCACCCTGGATTGAGGTGTAGAGGCTATATCTAGCTGCATATTGGCAGAGACAATGAAATGTTCCCAAGAAATGCTTCTTTTCTTCAACTCTTCCATAACCAACATCCTGATCAACCTAGAGTGGAAAACACTAGTTTCCATAGACTTGGATTTGTCTTGGATCATATCAACCATCTTTCCCATACTTCTTAACAGATAAAAAGGGATATTCATTAAATCCTTACTAGTGAAATGTAGAAAGAGTCTAATGTGATATTGGTATATCATGTTAAATCTTCCCTCTCATGTAAAATATGTCTGGATAATCTTCAAAATTTTATCAAAACCTTCAACCAAGTGGCTCCTAGGCACTCCCTTAGACAAATTGCCTTTCTGATAGTATGGCTTGAGGAAATACTTGGAAAAGGATGCATTGAGGATCATGGATTTGAACCACCTCTCACCAGTGTTAGGTATCTTAGTGGTTGTTGCAATAGTGGCCTCAGATACCTCCAACTCAAGGTTTTAATATCTTGGTCTTAATGCCATCAAATTTTAAGGAAAACTACCTTGCTACTTCAGGGTGTCCCCTCTACATGTTTTGACAGAAAGAGAGGCAACCAACAATTTGGAAAACCTCCATGATCATAGGATCGACATCAAACAAGTGCATGTCAGAAGGATCAGTCCTGACCACACTCCCTCCCTTGTGAGACTTCTTCTTTTGAGGTGTATCCATTGATAGAAGCAGGGGATCAAAGACTGTAAGGCTATGAGAGGTAAGGAAACCAAACAGAGGCAAAGGTCTTTTGAGTTTTGAAGGTGATCCTTAATTGGTCATTCAAGGATTTCTTCCATTCACTTATGGATTAACAAGAGACTGGTCTAATGGTTTAAAATGAGGAAAAGATACTATGCGAAATGATATGAATGAAGATTACACTGTTTGGGTTTTAGACTGTCAACAACCCACCATACAAGGTCCTCAGAGCTTTAAAAACACAGGGGCTCCTAACTCCTCACTGTAAGTAGAATTGTGAGATAAAATTATAAGATTACACAGTGAAATAGGAGATCTAATGCTGGAGCTGTGAGTGTAAAATATAGCAATGATTTGACAGGGAATTTGCAGCACTAGAACAGGGAATCCGTAGCGCAGTGTAGCAGTGGTTTCAGTAGCTCGATATGGGAATTGTGAGCCAAGATGTTAACTGGGCGTTCACAATCTGAATAAAAAGGTATGAGTTTCTGTGGAGGGAAAATTTAGCATGAAAATTGATATGGGGTGTGTGGCAGAAAAGGCAGAGAGTCTGATTGGTGAGAGAAGTTGTAGCTTGCAGCGTTAGGCACTTCCAAAATATAAGACATAAATATCTTAACGATCTTTAATGCAGTTGGAAAGGTTTGGGAAGTACCTAGACATTATAGTTGATAAATGGAAGATCTGCAACAAGCATGTAGTTGTTACATCCACCTCAACCTCCAATTGGCCTCAAACAATTAATCCCATAGTGAAATCCATGGCTATGTCTGGACTAGTGGTTTCAACAATGTCGAGCTTAGGAGAAGGATTTCAAATTTGGTAAATAGTTAAAACCTCATAAATAACCAAATCATAATATTTATTTTGAAGACAAGTGTGATGAAAACAATAAAAGACACGACATCAACTTGATGATGGCGAATGATGGTAAAAGAGAATATGTACAAAGGTGCACTAAGAAAACACCTAGTGAGTTGGCAATGCCTTTTTCAAAGTTTGATTTGACCCCTTAAAGGGCATAGGGACATAGTGGAAAGGATCAAGTGCATGAGTAGATGGAGTGACTTGTCAGGTTTGTAGAGTCATGGGGTCGATAGTTCTATATTTCAAGTCAAGTGATGAGTCAAAGACAAAAACCACAAAATGAACCTAGGCTATAAACCATAGGTGTGGGCCAAAATGTGAACCAAAACCCAAGACTTTATTTGTTTATACTAACCTAATCAATTCACAAAGGGAAAAATAAAACAAACTTAAAGAGTAAAGGATACAAATTAAAACCTAAGGGAAAAAATTACCCATGACAACTTCATATGATAACATTGGCTCCATAGGGGATGGCATGCTCCATGTGAGCTGCCAAAAAAAAACAACTTCAATGTCTTATCCTAGGGCTATGGGGTCACTTATTCAAACATAAATAAAAAGAAAAAGTGACATTTACAATGAATGGAAATCCAATCATGGTTTAAGAAAAATATTTTTTCAGCAAGCGCCCATTGAGAGGGCCACCAAAAACTTCGGAATCCTCCAAGTTCTGCAAATTATAAGTTTTATTTGAAAATACCTCAAAAATATTTAAATGACCAATCCACAAGGCTTCAAATTTTCCATGTTTTCCTTTGTCTTGCTTGGGTGCATCCCACTTGAGCACTAGATCTCCCAGCTGGAAATATTCTTTGCTTACCTTCTTGTCAAAGGTTTGCTTGATCTTTTGCTGATGGTCATGTGCTTTGTCAAGTAGCTGCTCCCTAGTCTATTGTACTTCTACCAGCTGTTGTATCCTCCTGACCATTATTTATTTTTCAATAATCAAGGTTAAGCATGAAGTTCATTCCATTTTTAGCATTTAACCATAACCATTAATGTTGCAACAACCAAGATCACAAAAAGAAGGACCATGCACAAGAACACAAGAAGTATCCTCAGAAACCCTTCTCAACAAGGGAAGAAAACCCAACCAAATCCTTTGCTATATTCTTCAAGAGAAATACCTTCACCACTAAGAAAGACCTAGCACACAAGAGGGTGGTCAAACCCTAGAAGACTAGCGCCCAAGAGAGGTGCACACTTTTCCCAAGAAGGTGTACTTGTTGAAATTTCCAAACTCACATGAAAGATATATTTCCTCAATGGGGAATTTACCTTTACTTATACTAACCTAAACCTCTCAACAAAAGTGTCTATTGGCACAACAGGGCTGACCTCACTAGCTTATAATATAATTAATATTAACCAGATTAATTATCTTTTACATTAATTAACAGTTACATTAAGGTGGGGACGACCTGTACCATTTACATTACAACTAGGGTTACATGAATGTATGACTCTTGTAAAATGTAGAAAAGGATTTGATACACCCACTAGTGCTCATACACTAGGGGCACATCCATAGGGATGTCCATATATCTGGATCATTGTATTACACAAAAGAACTAGATCTTCACACGTTCACCTGTGCTCGTCTGCAGACATGTCCACTCTACAGATCTTCTTTCCCATTGCCTAATATAGGAGAATCATATGGAGTTTTTCATAAACTCTTCTACTCAGAGGAGGCTAATACATCATCTTCATTTATGTTCACATGACGATGCACCCAACACTTTGGGATTTCACACATTCACCTTGTGCTCAACCACATGCACGTCTAACTCAACAGATCGCCTTTCACACTGGATAATAATCTGGAGTTCTTCTCAACTCTCTGAATGGAGGAGGTCATATCTACATTCCAACTTTGTCTCAAGTAGGAACCACATACCCTTCTTAGGGGATTTCTCTCAGGTTTGTAAGCTAGAGAAAGACTCACATAGTTGCAATGATCCACATCTAACAGGTTTGTAAGATGGAGAATATCTCACATAGATGAAATCATCAACACTCCCTCTCAGCTAGGGAGACATTCTTCATCATGCCAAGTCTCACATGGATGTACTCTAAATTTTTTCTTGGATGGAGTCATCAATACTCCCTCTCAACTAGTAAGGCATTCTTCACCAAATTAGTTTGGTGAATATGTTTACAATATGCTCATGTGTAGGATGGTACTGCATGTGTACGATTTTCCTCTGCATCATATCTCTGATATAAGAATATTCCATCTCATCGTGTTTCAATCCATTAGGAAACACTAGGTTCTCAAGGAGATTTATACTTGGTTTTTGGTTATCATCATAGGATCCATCTCATGATCAAGTAAATCTATCAGAATCTTATGAACCCATACTGCTTCACACACTCAATGGTACATACTTTGCTTCTGTGATATTCAAGGCCACATAGATTTCGTTTCTTTCTGCATTAGGAAACCATGGAAAACTTCATGATAAAACATCAACTGGATGTTCTCTTCTGGTCCACTGTACTTTCTGCTCAATCTAAATCGACATATTCTGCAAACTCAATTTCACACTGGAGGCATATTTTAGGCCATATCCAACTGTGCCTCATATATATCTCAATACATGTTTTGATGTTGTCTAGTGAGTCTGTCTTGGTTGACTCATGAAATGGATAAGCACATTCACTACATGACATGAATCAAGTCTGGTGTTAACCATATACATCAATGATCCAATCAGTTGTGGATCAATATCTTTTGAATCACCATCAATCTTTTTCTTTAAATCCATCACGGTGGATTTTTCATTCTGTCATACTGAACTTATTTAATATTTTAACTATATATTTTCTTTGACTCAGGAAAATATCATCGGTTCTCTATCATACTTCTTGTCCGAAGAAGTAGTGCATCATACTTATATTCTTCATCTCAAATTCACAAGTCAAGGATTACTTGTATCCAACAACAAGGCTTTATGAACAAGTCATCAAAATCAGACTTTCGTCACCAACACTGTAATAATATAGGTTTGGATATGTTGAAATTCTGAGGTCCTATGAGGCTACCATCTAAGGTCTGTCTTTGACCTTAGTATGGCTCTAAGTTTCAACTATTTCGCTGTCTTCTTTTGTTGTTTTAGGACAGGAAACAATCATGTTACTTTCTGCTCAAAGTGCTCTTTTAAGGTGCC
>CBVK0103553310.1:0-13269 GCA_900067695.1 Picea abies
ATCACCTTGAACATAATCTATAAAACGCTTCCTATGGGATGTGGTATGAAATGAATCCCTTGAATCTACTACCCAAGACTCAAAAATATTATCTACAGAAAGAATCAAATCATCTTGTAACACATCACCTGTTACATTTTCCTCCTGATTTCTCTCCTGTTGTCCATATCTTTGTTTCTTTGCAGCTCTCCAGTCTTTCTTCAGATGTACTTTCTTCCCACAATAACAACACTCTATCTTTCCCAGTCTAGATTTGGATCTTCCCTTCCTAGAACTCCCACATTTCCTTGAGCCCTTTCCTCTATCCTTTTACCTTCCCCTGTTCTCCATGTTTAACTCATTACCTGATGTCTCACATGTGTTTTTCCGTCACATTTCCTCGCTAAGGATAACACCAACAACATCATCAAATTTTAAAGTGTTTGAACCAAAGACAGAGTTACTTACATCCATGAACAAGTTGTTCCACCTTTATAGCAATGAGCACAAGATTAGAATATTCCCGACCTCATCATCAAAATCCACTTTTACAGAACTTAGCTGATTAGTAATCATATTAAATTCATTTAAATGATCTGCAACAGAACCACCTTCTGACATATTCATATTAAGTAATATCTTCATTAGAAATACCTTATTGGATATCGAGGGTTTTCATACAGTTTATCCAATGCATCCATCAGCTCCTTCATTGTCTTTTCTTTCGAAATATTAAAATCCATCGACACTTCCAGGCTCAACTGTATCGTTCCTAGTGCCTTTCTGTCAAGAACCTCCCATTCTTCATCCTTCATGGCCATTGAATTCTTTGCTATTCCACTAAATGGCAAGAATAGATCCTTCTGATATAAATAATCTTCCATCTGCATCTTCCATAACTGGTATTTTTGGCTATTAAATTTCTCAACCCTAAACTTTTCATTTTCTACCATTGCTTTCACTCGAACCAGGAACCCTCTTTTCTTGCGAGTTACCTTTCGCTTTGATACCAGTTGTTAGAAAAATAGGATCTCAGAGCAATAAAATAAGACAAACGTGGAAATAAAAAACAGGAGATACACAATACAATAGAGACACAGATATACATGGTTCACCTAGTGTGAGCTACGTCCACCAGAGAAATT
This sequence comes from Picea abies, assembly GCA_900067695.1. Classification (NCBI taxonomy): domain Eukaryota; kingdom Viridiplantae; phylum Streptophyta; class Pinopsida; order Pinales; family Pinaceae; genus Picea; species Picea abies. The sequence continues at coordinate 1,125 of CBVK0103553310.1, forward strand.
TCCAGGTCATTCATTTATTATTATCCAACAAATGAAGGGATACAACCTACAACACACCCATTGCAACTTCCTTTTCTTTGTCTCACAATCTCATCTCTCATAATAAAATATTCGCAATGATAATACATAGTCACAATACAATTCCCTCATAAAATAGGGTTTCCTTCTAGGGAAAAAACCCTAACATAACTTCTATCATTAGATTTGTGACCTTATAATGAACGATCCAGATTTACTATAAAATTACAATATACATTTTACAAGGACATTTTTCCTTCGAGGGCCCACTTTCCCCGGACCCGCATGTAGGGGTATATAGTATTTCAGGTGTACAGTCTTCATGGGGTATAAACATGGTTGAAAACAAATACCTATGAAACAGGAAGATAATCAGGCTCCACAACCAACAATAACTGATACAAGGATCCTATGATTGCTTAATATAGTGGTTATTGGACTACTCAATGGGTACTAGACAACATGTAATTGTTGGAATCATAATTATTGAAGCTACTATTTGAAGGATAAGCACTGAAAATGAAATATATCAATTCCACGAGCTGTTGATAATATAAAAGACTAAAAATATGAAAGTTGATAACATCAAAATTGAATCTAAACTAAACATGTTGACTGGAAACAAAGAAAGGAATTGTTGCAAGCTATTGTTGATAAGATGAAATAGTATTCAACTACTACCCAAACCCATGGTACAAGTCTCATAATGTGAATAAAGGTGTTGATGTTGAACATGAAGAGAAATCAGTGTATTACTGACCATTAAGGTATGTCATTAACCAATGTGAAGCATCTCATCTTTAATGATAATGAGTGATAAAGTAATGTAGGGAATCTTGATAGGTATGAATATATGTGTTGATGTTGATTCACCTGCAAGATTCGCCAATCAAGAGGCATTGATGAATCCCCATGATTAACAGCAAGGAAATCTACCATTAATGTCTGTAGATTCCAGGGAACTATGAAGTCTCTAACCTTATGCCTAGATAATGTGTTTATGTCGATGGGTTAGGGTTTTTCAGAAGGAATCCCTTAAGGAAAATCCCCCATCAGCTGACATGACCATAGAAGAAATGATTTTGAAGGACCATATTACAAGATTACAAAAATATTACATGTATAAATTGTTGAGAACTTTTCCCATCAATTGCTTGGTTTTCAAGAAAAAATCATGTCCAATTGTGCCAATAAATTGGTTTTCACGGCTGGACTTATTTTTCTATTTACAATTTTATTTATTTATTTTACACTATCTTATTTTACTTGAAAAGGAAAGTGTCTCTTCAAGTGTAGGAATATTTCCAATGTAACCATGTGCGTAAAAGAATTACAGTTGCACTCATATTCAAGTTTTAAAAATATACTTTCATAGATACTAGAATATGAGGGACCAACTTCTCTAACGTAGATGGTGCCAAGAAGTGTTGAATAATGGAATGGTGAGGCCTGATGACTGTTTGGAACCATAATTCAATGTAATATTTGTCTCCCTAGTTCTCATCTTTGTTTGTGATAAAATAAAATCCATAGAAATTTTCCCCATCAAACTCCTAAATGCACAACGGATCTGAATCTAGTGACAAGAATGCAATGAACTCTTCTATCTCTAGCTCCAGTGTCTATGCTTCATTGGATGTTGTCCATCATTCTTCGATTTCTTCTCCAAGATGATAAGGATAACTAGAAGAAACCTTTAGATCCTTTTCTGGTGGGTTCTGTTCATGGAACGTTTTCTCTTTCACTACTTCATGAGGTCTAGACTCATCCCTGATGATTATGAACTTTAAAAAAGAATTTGTGACAATTATTGTGATGGCATTTCCTCCTCTATTCAACAATGTTAGGAACATTTTTGAATTATTCTACTAGTCTTAAGGTTCATGTCTTTTACATGGATTAGTGTACAAGGGGTCTTACTTGCATTTCCTCCTTATATAGTCTTTCCTTCCAATAAGTTGGTATCTGAAGGAGTATTTTTATCTAATGAAACTACTCTACCTATTTCCTTAAATCTACCTCTAGCTCTATTCATGCAACACTAACATAGCTTTAGAACTTAGAGAGATAGTGTACTCACCAAAGTGAATGTGTTTGGATAGAACCTTCTTCAAACATTTTTAAGTAAAGGCACCTTTGCATCTCATCATTCATCATCCCTTCAGATCTAGTATGCTAGTTCTTGAAAGAAATAAATCTCACACAACAAAATTGTATTCTAAAGCATGCAAGAAAAATAAGACATATTAGTGCTAATCCCTTGTAGCATCTCCTCGACAACGATTCTAAAATGTTGATCCAATTAATTAACTTGATTACTGAGCATTAATCATCAATCCGAGGGCATAAGCTTAGATATGCCAACATTGTATGTGCAGGGAATAAGACACAAAAATGATTGTCTAAACTATTCTAATCTGTTACCACTAGAAGTCACCTATGGATTGTATCAAAGTTAAGCCCAGTACCCATCCGTTTTTATGTCACAGAGACTAAAATTGAGGTGGTTGAATGGGTACATGCCTAGGAAGATATCGTTCTAACTAAGAAAACTGGACAATTGTGTACAGATAAATAAGGTCTTGATCTAACTTCACTCAGTAATTTGGTATAGTGGTGAATAGGTGGAAGAACGTGAGAGAAACATGGAGGTATACTATGGACATCCAGTCTTCCAGCAACCTAGGAGAAAGTTTTAGATACGAGATCCTCTCAGATATGAGAACTTCAAGAAACTGAAAACGTTGTAACAACACTACAATCAAACGTACATTACACCACAGTCACAACAACTTGACTGGATCATCCATGCCCGAGCTTCTAGTACCAGAGGCAAAAAGAAATGGGGAAGAAAACTAAATGTTATTAAACAAGAAGTCTCAAAATACCATACATAACTTGAGAACCAGGAATTTTACTAAAACATTACAAGAGGGAGCTCAACTCTACCATGGACATGAACAAAATATGGGGATGACTCTTATATACTCAGAACCAAAACCAATGAAACATGTTGGAGTCTTCACATTGAAGGCATTACATCTGTGTGCTTCCTGGAAGACTGTGCATGCAGTCCCTGGTCAGTCGTGAACTTTAGTCATACGCAATCACTTTCTAGAACATGCCTCCAAATGAGTTGACTAGCTAACAATGCTTTCCTGGACTTTCCATTTATGTTGGAAATGATGTCCAACCACCACCAACCGTTCAATAACTGTTTCATTGGTATCGGGGAGGCTTGGGTCAAATTTTCACCTGAAGGACATGGCAGTTTTCCCTTGGTTGTCTGCTCCATCATTGGACCGCTACAAGGGGACCCAGTTGGAGAACATGAGTAAGGATGACGGGGCAGAGGCGGTTGGTGCAATCAATATGGAATTAGTGGGCGAGGGATGGCCTGGGGGAAAGATGTGGCAAAGGAAAGGTGATTGGGAAAATGAGGGTGACATAAAATGTTTGTGGTGAGGTGTAATAGGACAAAGGTGAAGTGGCACGGGATCATGATGTGGAGGTGGAAGAGAGACTGTAGTAGTAATCACAGTGGGGNGGAGGTGGAAGAGAGACTGTAGTAGTAATCACAGTGGGGACAACCTGCCTAGCTGGAGTTGAGATGGAGTACGAGGGGAGAATACATGGGAGGAGATGGTAGGTGGAAGTGAAAAGGGATATGACGTGGAGGTGAGTGGAGGATAGGTGTGATGCAATGAAAGGATGAGAGGGAGCAAGAGATGTTATAGGAAAAGGAGAGAGATGGAGTGGGGGATAGATGGCAGAAGGAGGGTGGAGCGGTAAGCGAGAGTGGTAAATGGTCTGCTCAGAGGGGGGAAGATTTGTAAGTGGTAAAGTTCGGGGGGGGTGGGGTGGGGTCCAAGTTCATGAGGAGGTGCCATGTAGTGGGGGGACCATGCGGGGAAAACGCTTTCTTGGACCCCCCTCTTGGACCCCCCCCCTCTTGTTAAAATAAGAATGCTTGGGGGGGGGGACTTGGGCCGAGCGTCGTAGATCTGGGCGCGCATATCTGAGCCACCCAGATTCACACATTGCTTATCATGACGCTTCTGTGCACACAAAACTTAGGATAAGTGGGTTTTTATCCCATCTCTTGCCACTTTTCACCAAAATGCCAACTTCTTAGGGAAACACCTCCCTTTACAAAATAATGTGATAACATAATCTATGGAAAAAAGAATATTCTTCACACTTTAATCAAAACTAAATTATTCTATTTCAAACAAAGCAAGGTAATTTATGTGTATTGGGTAGCAGAACAAAAATTTTCTTTCTATCCAAAGGCTTACAGTTCTTCACTTAAGCTTACACTTTGTCTATGAAAATAGAGCATGTAAAAATAATATGATTTTGATGAGGTCTAAAACTACCTGTAATCAAAGGAATTTAATTAGAAATCTAATAGATAAAGAAACTAACTACAAGGACCAATCCAAACATTCACACTAGATACAAATTCATGTCGACTATTCAAACAATAACACACCAATCCTAGAATCGTAAAATGATACAAATTTGTAGCTTAAAACCAAATCATTTTCTTTAAATTGTTACTTGAGAAATGACACAATGATTATCTCTGCAACTTAAACTATCTATGTATTACACTCAAATCAAGTCATAGTGTATATGTATAAAGCATTGCGTAATTTCAAGACAATTTCATGTAAAGAACGTAATGGATTTCAAAACTCTCAAATTAAAATCACTACAGGACTATAGTTATCATTGTATTCCAATTATACCAAAGCACAAATTGTACAAAAAAATACCATAACAACATCACATATATCAGACTCAAAAGGAATGTAAAAAACAGAGTAACTCTGATATAGACATTGTTGTTTCTGAGATTAAACTTAAGGCTCAAAGAGTAATGTCAGGAATCAGGAAAGTTTAAAGAGAATGTTTTAAAAGACTGTTTTTTGTACCTTTAGTTTTATAAGAAATGATCCTTAAATCAAATTAATAATAGGACAGTACATAGGATAAATTTTGTTGTCTGAGTCACAATTATAATATCAAATGGTGTGGGTGAAACTTACAAAAACATTAAACAAAGCTAGGCATCAATGGTAGATCAGTCTCACCTTGTTTGTAGTAGAAGAAAGTAAAGAGTCCACCCTTGAATAGGATATGAGGTGCAGTAATTCAAATAGCTTGGAGGTCTTGTATTTCTTACAATAAATACAGAGGAAAAACTGATTACTTAACGAATTTCTAATATAATGTGATTATAATAGTTGTGATACTAAATTGAAATCAATCTCTTATCAAGGAATTACGTAAGGAACTTCAGAGATATGAAAATACAGAATAAACACATAACTCAGACTGAACAAAAATTGGAATCTTTTTCTGTACTTGTATTAATACTCAAAAAGAAAAATTTTCTCTATTGCATATGGAAAGAAGCAGCCCTGAATAGATCTTGAATCTATGTATTTATACAAAACTGTCACAAATCAAACGGTTGGAATTCTCATAATAAAAATAGAATATATTTGAATAAGACACCAATATATAAAATCTGATGAGCTCCAATGGTGTTCTCTTCTGTCTCTTCATCTGCTGGGCAAAACGCCTCTCTTCTTTAGTCCTTTAGGTTGTACATAGTTGTCATCTGGACGTTTGTTGTTTGTTGTCTTCTATCCCTCCAAATATGTTTAGTAATTAAATGAAACATAGTTGGGATCAGGGAGGAAAGATAATCGAATGCGTAGCTCTACATGAATTTTTAAGGAATGGATAACGGATGTAGGAAAGGTAACTGTCTGTGGAAAGAATGATAATGGGGCAAGTGTATAATGGTGAAGTGGGGATAAGTGGAGACTAGGATGAAGGTGGACGGGATGAATGACTGTTGAAAAGTGGAAAGTAGAAAGGGTACAAAGAAAGGGTATTGTGCATGTTTTCTTACCTACTCCCTATTGTTCTTGTTTTTCCATGCTCTGTACATTGGTTTCATTTATCTAATAATTCCACTGCAAACCTTGATGGTTGAGTTGTTTCATTTAACTTGAAAGTGAATACCTTCCTTTCTACCTGAGGAAGATTTTCTTGAATTCCCTTCACTTCATGAGTTGTGGCTTGTAACTGTGAGCTTGGATTTACTAACCATTTATTTATCTTAAAAATATCAATCTCGCTCATTTCCTAAATTGTTATCAGGGCTTATTCTTTTCTTTTTCGAGAGTTCTTTTGGTTTCTTTCTATATAAATTTGACCTAGGGATTTGGAGATAGCATTTACTTCAAAATTGATTAGCCCTTTGTCTAGTGATGACAACACTTCTAGACAAGCTTCTTTTACCTCTCTCGCAAATATTTTGCTCTCTTTCAGATTGGTCTCCCAAGCCTTTAGATCCATCTCACCTCTTAATTGTTCATAAGGGGAAATCATAGGAAAATTAGAGACATTCTCTTTCTGTATTAATACGATGGTTTCTTGAAACTTATCCCGAGATGAGAGAGCCTCCCTTTCATTGATATAGATGTCCTTTAGAGAAATATCTACTGCCTAGTATCACTTTTGGATGGCATCTATCTACAGAAAAAGGTACTTCTATGCAACTTCCATCTTCTTGTTTACTTCCAATGCTTGAGTTTGGAAGTTCATGATATCTATTGAGGTATCTTCAATTAGGATCAACCTATCTTGCAATTTTTATATTATTTTATCACGTTGTGTGACCAATCCACGGTCGGTTTGTGAACTCTGATGGAGTTCTTCCAGGTTGGCTTGAAGCTGTTGGATTTGCAGTGGATCGTAAGCCCTGATTTGTTCAAAGTCTTGGCTCATCCTATTCCTGATATTTTGTTCCATGGAAAGTATTTGAGTTTGCAAGTTCTCTACCAGTAGACACTTCTGTCATAGTTGTTCAACCAAATTATCCACAGACCATTGATTGGTTGTGGCAAAAGCACCTAACGAACCTGCAACTTCTTTTGTGAATTTTGTATCATCTCTATCATTCTCGTCATACACCATCCTATGCATTTTGGTTATCACTCCATATTTTAGGTGTGATTCTCTTTTCATGATGGCCTTCCTTTTCTTACTAAACAAGAAATTAGAAGGTGGCATCTCTTCGGGTGAGATGGGAGTAAGGTCGCTTACTAAAATAATTTCAGAATTAGGATTATTGAGGCTGGATTAGAGGAGTCAAAAATGCAATGCGAGTACCAATATCCATTGATTGTTGTTGCTATATTTTATTCGAGGTACCAATGGGGGTGGCTGGCATCGAAGGGGGTATATCAGGTCCCTACTTCATGTAATCTTTGATTTGTTCTAAATCCTAAGGGTTCAGTTGGTTTGATAATGATTCTTCTAATTCTTGAGTCCACGCCTCCAAGTTATTTGGGTTTTCCTCACCTTTTTGTTTCCTAGAGTGGATCGCTTTTGAACATGTTGTCCTAACTTCCTAGGAAGGGGGAGTGTTTATTTGTTCTCCTTGTAGTATCTTAGGTAGGATATTCCATCTATGTCTTTGAAAATTGATAAAACCTGCTTATTGGTCTGGAGGCAAGGTTTGAAATATGTCCTCTACCTCTTCATAGGATCTAACTCCCATGAATATTTTGTTATATGGGGAGTTTTCATGCACATACCGCCTCATCTTGAACTGGGCTAGGTGTTTTTCCACAATCTTATGTGGATCATGTCTTTTGAACTCAATGTTGACCAATTTGACATCTTCCAAAGTCGCAGCCTCCACTTTGGAGTGACCAAAATCCAATAGTGAAAACATGTCGACCTGGATAGGGAAAGTTAGACATACCTTTATATGTGTTTCCTTCAGATCTTTGTTGATGCCTCTTGTTGTTGTCTGGTAGGATACTTCTCTGCATACTAGCCGGTCTGGTAAAATCGTGGGAGAGCATGGGGAGGAAATGAGCATCCAAAAACCCTGATATAAGAGAAGTTCTCTTCAATAAACCAATCTTCTAGCTTACCTATATTTCCCATAATCTTGTCTGAAATTCATGGAGGTGGGTGACCATACAGGGCTATATGAACAGGAAACACAACATTGTGATAGATTTCGTAAAATAAATCCTTGGATTTTTCCTCCCACAACTTGGAATGGTAGAAGTGAATGGGTTGTGCATTGGTCGGGGTCCAGCTCCAATTCATCAATGGGAAGGGTGTAGCCCTCAACCACCTCGTGCATGATAGATACCCAGTCAACCAAGAAATGAGTAGGGCTCTTCTTCCTGAACAGCCAACAGAGCATCATGGCTACATAAATGATGTGAGCATCCAACGAAGCTATGGCATACATACCATGAGCGTCAGCCCTAAACTTATCTGGGTGGCCACACCAGGACTAGATCATATCGGGACAACTCCTATCATATTGGATGCATTACTTGGATTGGGAGATAACTTATACATTACTTGGAGGTGTTCTGGTCAGAAATAACCAATGGAAACCTTTTGATGGTTGATGATGCTCCTAGTTTGGACATTGATGTTTTCCAAATTCCAACTTACCATGTCGTTATATGACACGAGTCTCGGTTGTACAACTATCTTATGTAGATCTGATTGGGATACGTGTCTAAGATTGGTCATAAAAGAGTCATCTACTTCATCACCAAAATCCTCTAGATAGTTTATGATTTCTTGTTCTAGAACCTCGAACACCTGCATCCAATATTTAACAGTTTCTATGGCTCATGGTGTGGTGTCTGACAAAACGTCCGCATTTGGGTTTGAATCCTTTCTAGCTGCATCATGCATCTTCATATTTTTCCATGGTGCCATAATATCAAGAGAATAGAATGAGTTTACCTGTTGGAGAGTAATTGCGTGAGCTTCCTAATCAGATGAAACTTGCTAATTTGTGGAAGGTGAAAATGAATTCAAAATCGAAGTGTTTTTATTCAAATCAGATGCATTGATTCTAGTATAGCTTCACTGACGGAAAATTTATTAATTTTAATGGAAAATTATACCTAGCGATCCACAATCTGCGTTAAAATCATTATCCTTAACCAGTCATAAATGCCATTAATATTTGACAGTTCACGTTCGGGAGTTTTAGATGAGACAGAGTGAGAATTATCTTAATCCTAAATATGCGAAGGTTAATCCCTAGATAATCGCTTTTAAAATCTTAATTAAACATGTTTAAAAAAGGTGTGTCAATTTTGAGTAATTCGGGAGCTCGGACTTTGGGAAATTTAAATATAGCTCGAGAGGAAGTTCCTGAAACCTGAAACTATGAAGTGATTAATTATCTAGTAAACGTCTTAATTAATCATATTTAACTTTAAGCATTTCAAGAATTCAAACTTCATAGATTTTAGAATACGATAAAGGGTAAGCGTCTAAACTCCAAAATACAAAGTCATTAATTATCTCTTGATCACTATTAACTTGATTAATTAACATTTAGTACCTCAACATTTTGATATTTCGGTGATTCGTGCCTTCATTCTTTGTTAAAATCTTGAAGGATCATCTCCTGTATCGACGTGTTATGGATGACATCATTCTAGATGACATGTCTAGCAAAGGAGGTGCCACCTGTTAACTCAATGAAGATTCAAAGGTACACATGTATTACGACTCATGTCTTTAAAACGGTTTAGGAAAAGTAGAGAATAGATATCTTCGAGCTTCGGAGTTCGAAGCTTTTATCGTTAAGACTTATATAAATGCCCGAAGCACGAAGCTCTGAAGCGACTTTTAGTGATTTGACTCTTTAAAATTTAGGCGGCTCCAAAAATTAGAAGGTATTAGGGTCATTCGATCAAAAAAGGAAAAACTCATCAACGGTGGATATTGTGTGTTCCTTATTTCTAGTTAACCAATAATGGAATTGAATAAAAAATCAAAAGTCACTTTCTGAATTACTGTTTCCTTTGGGAAAAATATTTTTTCATCAGATGAGAAATATAAAGCTCAAAAGTTTAGAATTGTATGTGTTCCAACAGATACCATATTTCTTAGTGCATTTTGGACTACATAGTGGGAGAAGATGGACACTAAGTTGAAGAGATCTACAACATTCCATCCACAAATAGATGGGCAAAGAAGTAGTCAACAAGTCCTTGATGCATCTTTTGATGGGTTACAATCATAAGCATATGAAGACCTGGGATGAAAATATGATCTATATTCAACACTCTTATAAAATAGCAATCCACACTTCTACTGGGAATTCCCCTTTTGAAACTTGTCTTGGGTATTTTCCACATTCACCTGTGGATGTTGTTTATGGAAAACAAGGAGGAGTGAGGGAAGACACCACATTAGAAGCATTAAAATAAAATAAGTTTGTTGAAATGATTAAGAAGATACATTTGCAAGTACATGAGACACTGAAGAAGTCACGGGAAAGGTACAAGGCATGACATGATCAACATAGAATAGAAAAAGCATCCAAAGTGGGAGACAAAGTTTGGTTACAGCTAAAAATGGAAAGACTACAGGGTCCTGGTAAGAAGATCAAGGCTCTGTGGTATGTCTCTTTCAAGATATTGGGGAAGGAGGGAGGTGATGCATACAGACTCAGTTTACCCGCATACATGCACATTTAATCAACAATTAATGTGGATAATTTCAAACTCTACGAGCCATTCATGTTGGATTAAGAGGAGGAGTAGGTCCTACCTTTCATAGAGGAATTAACACCATATGTTTATTCAGAGTTGGAAGAGGAAACAATATTTTAGAATTAATATAGAACTACAAGATAGGGGAAGCATGACCTTTCGTAGATTGGGTTGAAAGGACAACTTCCAGGAAAAACAAACTGGTACTCTAGGGACAAGGTAGAGGAAAAATTTCCTCACCTTATTTAGTGAATCTTTTGGGGACCAAAATCCTCCCTAAATGGGGAGGTATGATCCATATTGGATCATTATATTATTTTTCATCTATCTTAATGCTTTACGGGTGAAACAAATAAGAGGAATAATCTTCCAGAGGCATTTTAGCGGCTGGTCCCAATTTGGAAATTTGGGTCCAAAAAATCATCTAAAATCTTCTAGAGCCATTTTGAGGCAACATATGGCATTTTTTTATTTTCCAAACCTTACTATGGAGCCATCGGATATATTTTTAGGAATCGAGTGACATTTTTTAGTGAAGTTGAGTGATGAAGGAAGAAAATCCTCTCCCCACATTTTCCTACCACCCCTACACAAAGGAAAGTGTGTAAGGAAGGGAAAGGAGAAGGAAAGGGAAAGGGAAAGGAAGAAGACAAAGAAAAATGGAAATAAGGAGAAGGTGGAGATAAAATAAAAAGGAGAAGAATGGTAATTCTTTGCACTTTGCAGTAGCTAAATGAATAATAAGGATGAAGAAGAGCAGAAGACAAAGGAAAATATGGGTGCAAAGATGAAGATGGAAAACATGCAAACTTAAGAAGATTAGGAATTTTAACAATAATATTAATTGAGGCTTTATATCAAAGTGAATATTTTAAGGGGCCTTAGGAAAACATTGAGAGAAGATAAGGATGCCCCAAGATTTATAAATAATCTATCATTGGGCCCTCCACTAGTTTTAAAAACAGTGGATCAATAAGAAGGATGATAGACTTGATGACATTTGTGTAAGAAAATAAGGGCGCCTCTTTGAGATACAAAGGACATTACCTCCCTATGAGGTAAATGAGAACCAAAACATCTCTACTATAAAAGAATACATTGATTTTATATACAAAATGTGCCTTATCCATTGGGTATTGGATTCATTGCTCACATTTTCAAAGGACGACAAATGTGTTTGTGAAGGAAACCTAGGGAAAACCAACATAAATGGAAATGGAACTAATCTACTATATAAAATGGTCACTACATGACCTGATCTTACTTGATAAAATTATTTAATTTACCATTAACATGAAGATATAGAAGTTGTCCACTGAGGTTAAAATCCCTGAAGGAATTGATATTTATAGTTGAGTGAATAACAGAGGGGCCCAACCATATGTGGTTGTATTTTCCATGAATTCCTAGATATATCTCTGATGCAGGAGCATTGCCAACTCAACAAGCGAGCCAGCATGGAAGGCAATGAACAGCTAGGCAAGCCAGCAGAAAGTTTTGAATTTTCATTCAAGAGGATGCGCCAATGTATAAATGATGCATTTATGAAA
>CBVK0103553312.1:0-11647 GCA_900067695.1 Picea abies
GAGAGCGATGATGAAAAAGTTGCCAGGTATATGAATGGCCTGAGGTATGAAATTCAGGATGAATTAAGTATGGCAACCATCCGAACAGTGGAGGATGCTTACCAAATGGCTCTAAAAGCCGAAGAAAAGTTGAGCCGAAAGCAAGGACAGCGAGGGCAAGGCAGGAGTTAGCCCAGAGGTAAGACAGTTGCCCAGGAGAAATACCAGAAGCCCAAGGAGGAATGGAAGAAACCTTAGGGTAAGGTTGAGAGAGGTGGAACCTCACAGCGAGGACCACATGCTGAACAGAGGGCGCAACATACAGAAACCTTTATCTCTAGTATCTATCTAAGGGATTCCTTTATCTCTACAAAAACCACCCTTTCCTATTCGGTCCACATAATATCACTCCCCATTTTAAGCATATTGTTAATTTCCTTGGTTGTCTCAATGAAATCAAAGATGGGCCTCTTAGAAAATCAATGTTCTTGAGGGAAATATGTCCCAACAAATTCCCTTTTGTGTTTCCAATTAAAGCTTTCTTTAGGTGTAAAGAGAACCTGGATTTTCTACACTTGTCAAATATTTTTGTTAGATGTCCAGGGTATTTAGTAATTGTCTTAGAAAAGAAAATCAAGTCAACAATGTATATCACCATGAATTATCCTTCTCATTAACAAAGGAAAACTATATTACTATTTTTAAGGTGGCCCTTGCATCTATTAAACCAAATGAAATTTTGTTGTACATGAAGGTACCCCAAGGGGTAGTGAATTCAATATTCTTCCTATGTTTTTCATCCATGGGAACTTTGTTATAGCATGGAAATTCATCCAATGTTGAAATTATCTCTACCCCATCTACCTATACAACATATGATCCATCTTGGATAGAGGGTAATTAAGTTTCTGGAAATATTTCTTAATACTCTTGAAATCAATGAAAAGTATGATCTTTCCATTCTTCTTTCAGATTGGAATTATATTGTCTACCTAGGTAGAGTAGTGTAGTGGAATAATGATTTTTGAATTCAAGAATTTCATAATATATTTCTTTATGAGTGGTTCCAAAAGTGGGTTAATTGGTTGTTGTTTCTACCTAAAATGTTTGGCACCCTTTTTGAGAGGGATCTTGCGTCATTCATTGTTGGGGTCATACATATTGAGATCTTCATATCTCTATAAAAATACATATCCAAACATATTCATGTACTATTGTTTTAGCCACTTATAATGAATTGGACAATTTTATGAGCTGTTCTCTATTTATGGTTCTTATATTGTAATCTTCTACCTCATCTAGCTAGGGTTGGAGAAGGAGTTTTAGCTATATTTTTTTTATCAAAAAAATTATCTATAGGAACCAACCCTTTGTCTATGTGGTTATTCTTTAGATGAATAATGTGATTGTTACCTTGTAAACCCCTATATTTTACCATGTGTAAATCCTAAGGTTTAAGAACCAACTTGTTCTTTTTTGGCTGGCATTCAGATATTTTTCCCAAAGATAGCTTGGCATGATCCAGGGTTGGTTCTCATATGAGAATAGGTATAGGGTTGTTTAGTGATGTTTCTTTCTTCAGAGATAGATTTTTTCGCAAGTCTTCGTGGATAGAGAGAGATGCCTATTTTTATCATATTCTCTACTTTTTAGGAGATAGAAATCATAGGTATGCATGGAATTTTTTATCATATATTTAGAGTCCTTGAAAGTTCATGATTCCAGTGAGACTTTTCCATATGACATGTGACAAAATTACTATCTATAACAGTTGGAGATCCAGGGTTCAAATGATGATTCAAAGTACATACCTAGATTCCTTACAGAAAATCAAATCCAATGAGCCCATTTTCATTGCCATGCAAGGAGTTTATCTTTTTAGCATTGCCTATTTTTAGGCATACCATATTTGGCATGGTTCTCCTAGCAGTCCCATACATATTTGATCTTTATATATTTTTTGGTTGGACTACTATTTTTAGCAGGGCTATATTTAGCAAGTGTGGTTGCCATGCAGGGTGACATGTGGCAGGTACATATTTTGACATTTGGAAACTTTGTAGACTAACATGTGGCATAAGGATATTAGGCTTGTTTCTTGAGGACATGTGGCATAAGGATATTAGTCTTGTTTCTTGAGGACATGTGGCAGATCCTTCTATTTGAGAAAATTTGGCATCGTTGAGTATTAAAGCACATGCATCAATGGAGTGTAAGTTGGCACATGTTGAAAGTTACAAACGTTTACGTGATTGAGTTGACTAAATATCTACTTCCTCTTTCTCCCACTTTACTCTCCTTCTCTCCCCCGCATGACTTCACTTAATTACTTTTTTTAGGATGAGTGTGTGTTCACATAGTCTTAATCCCTGTTTTTATCTAAGTGTGTATTCACATCCCTTCTTCATTCCCTACACTCATGCTCATAATTATCCCTTATCCTCTCTCCATCACTATTTCCTAGCACTAAGACCCTATTTATTAGCGCATATCCCTATTTATTCTATCCATCCCTATTTTCTAGTGCACAAATCCCCAATTCATTCCCTTCCTATCTCCCTAAATCCTAGCGCATTAATCCTTATTTTTTAGGGTGCAACTCATTCTTTTTACCCATGCGATTTTCCTTCCTCGATTAACCTTCAACTATCACAACACATGCAAGAGTTATCACTCTCATTTGTTATTTAAACAAGAGTGCACCTCAATTTTCATCTAGTTCACACTTAGAGATGAGTTAATGTTAGCCTTGTGCCCTCCTATTTTTCCACTCTTAGGCGCCTCATGGATCTATATATTGGAGGCTTATCCTCATTGTTAGAGTTCAATATATTCAGTAGTAGTAACATACACTCTCTCTTCCATTCTCTATTATCTAGATTCTAATATTTATGTAAGGGTCATTACTATACCAATTCTTGCACTTGTGTTATGTGGTGCAATCAACCCTTTGGAAACAGAGGGAATCAAATTTTGATGTGATGGTATCAAGATTTTGGAATTTATTGGTATTGTTATTGATTTTTATCCATTGTTAGAAGTTCTTAGCATATAATTGTGGTGTTTCATCCTTGTAATAGTGCCTCTCTTTTTTTCCTTCCATTTAAAGCTAATGATGCAAGGTTTTCCTCCATTCAAATTCAAAATTATAATGCTTACTCCTTTGGTAGCTTATTCGCTAGCCAAAGGTTATCTTGTGAATATATTTTGTGTTTTGTTTTACATATCTATAGGGAATATAGTGCAATCAACATACCATGGACACCCCCCCCAGAATTTGACACACACTAGCCCAAACAAAGATGAGTTTTTCCTAGTGACACTGAGGGCATATTCTCCTAGAGTTACATGAATTTCTATCTTGTCAATTCACAATTTTTTCACATTCTTGAAAGTGCAGAATTTTGTGCAAACACTTGGCACCATTTTCAGGGAAGCATCAATCCTCATATTACAATGACATTGGTGAGTTTTTCTTTATTTTATTTATTTTATTTGGACTCACCTGGCAACTCCATGAGAAATAGGGTCGACTCCACTAAGGAACACAAGAATATCGTATAGATTCAATTTGACACAAGGTCTAGTTCCAAGCCTGAGCGAACCCTACATATTTTCATGAGAAAGAATATACTTTCACAAGGAAATCTTCCCATGTTGGTGAATATCAAAAACACTTACCTTTGTTTCCGAGGAAGTTTTGAGTATCGGCTAAGGATCACTTGGTTGATTTTTTAAAAGTGGTGGATGATTGTGAGGTGGAATACGAGGATATGGTAATGAGGATGCTTGTGCAGACCCTTCAGGGGGATGCACTAAAATGGTACAAATCCCTTCCTAATGCATCCATTTATGGATGGGATTCATTCCAAGAGAATCTCACATAAAGATGGATGGATAAACATGATAACTCTTTCTTACTTAAATATTTTGATAATATTAAAAAGATTGAGAGTAAGACTGTGACTAAGCTTAA
Source organism: Picea abies (assembly GCA_900067695.1). NCBI lineage: Eukaryota > Viridiplantae > Streptophyta > Pinopsida > Pinales > Pinaceae > Picea > Picea abies. The sequence goes on from CBVK0103553312.1 coordinate 3,956, forward strand.
TTTACACTTTTCTAAAACTTATTATATAATTATTATTATTATCAGGCATAATGATATGGCTTTGATGTACTATATTGAGACATATGATGGAATTTTTGGTATTTTTCTCAGGAACAAAGGTCTTCACAATTTGGAGGAGGCCCAAGTTGTTTCTATCTAGTTAGAAATAAATATCCTTGCACCCTATAAGTTTCCTCTGATTCATGTTCCCTACCAACCAGGGAAGGTGATTCCATTCAATGATATTCAACCATCGATTGTTACAAGAGCGCAATATTTCCTTGTTATTGAAGAAGAAAAACAACTTGCACCTTATAAATTTCGTGGAGATGAACATGATGATGATGACTCATGATTGGATGATCATGAACCAATAGTGGCACCATTTGAGACACATGCAGATTTCCATGAAGATGAGGATCATGAGTCAAGTTTTCAAGAGTGTTCATTGGTTTCTTCCATTAATGATGATGAAGTATGGTAGGAAGAAACACAAGTCAACTATGAAAAATTAAATCAACAAGAGACTTCATCCTTTCCTATCCCAACAATAGTTCAAGAACAATTTGATTAGATACCATTGCAACAGGGGGATCAAATTTTGGTTCAACCAGAAAATGATATCCCTTACAATTCGTTTATGATTCCACATTCATATTTTGTTCTTCAAGAGGATCCTTTGACTAATCAGTGCTTGGATATTAGGGTTCATTATGATCTAATTGAGCTAATAATGATGGAGGTATTTCAGTAGGTAGATTCTAAGAGTTTTGTCTCTCATGCTTTCATGCTCATTATTGTTGAAGTAGAATGTTCCAAATTCCAACCAACATCCTTCAACTATTTCTTCGGTACCAAGTACACCAAGGAATCTTTCTAGATTATGAGATTTCATGATTGGATGCATTGGAGGATTGACTATGTTGATATTTCCCATCTAACTAATCACGTAGCTGCATGGTTACATTTGCCATTCGAGTATTTTGATTGATATTGCATTTTTAAGGTGAAATTTTGGGTTTGGGGGGTAGTAGTTATTTTTTAATTTTGTTGATTAGGGGTATATCTTTCCTCATTTCCACAAAGTCATTTTCAGATTTCAATACAATTTTCTTTATGCTTTAGGACAACATATCAACCCTTTTGTTTTGCATATTTTTTCAAATTTATTTTCTTTCATGTCCTAGGGTAGGAGTCGTTGATTTTTTCCTTATTACATAAGCATGTGATCATGTATTTTGGAGTAATTAGTGCCTATTTTGAGGCTGGTATTAGTTTCCTAGTAATTTTTGTCTAGTTTTTTAAATTATGGGTCAAATCTCTTAATGTCTTATCTTATGTTTTTTGAGTCTTTCTGTCATCTTATTTTTAGAGAGAGCTTAGATGAGGGGATATTTGTTAATATTCCAAAGCATTGAGTCTATTAGGAAGGGTAGAGTTGAAGGGAAATAGGAGAGTCTTGAGTCATCTTATTTTTTGTCTCTTCATTGTTTTACATTGAGTCATCTAATTTGAGTCAGTCACCCCCCCCATTCAATAGTAGGTACATGGTACCATACATCCTATATCTTCTTGAGTTATTACTTCATGTTGAGGGAAGAGTTTTTATCATTTATTTTCCTTTTAGCGGGTCATATCACATCGACTCTGACACATTATATGGGGATGATCCAGAAGTGGAACACCTCGATGGTCATTATCCTCATTGGTGATCATTTTTCATTTAACAAGGTTGATCATCATTGGGCCTTGATTGAGTGATCCTTGTCAGTATTTGACTTCAATACATATTCCATAATGATAGGTTGTGCTTGTACCTTAGTTCCAAATAACATTATTGGTGGGTTCCTTTATGCTAGGAATGTGTTTACATTATTGACATCTGACTAAGTGACTTTATCCCATGTGTCAAATTCAACATATTTTCCACATGGATTGTACATGATAGGTGGTATCAAGTAGTATATTTGGATGAGACTCTGTTTCCTTTAGCTTACCGACATGAGGACCATATGAATTTTTGACTCCACTTCCCACCACTGGATAGGCATTTTGGGGTTATAGGATGGCTTGACAAGCGCAAGGGTCTATTGGTATGATTCTCAATATTTATCACAGAGTATTATTCATGGTTTTAGACTAGATATTCACAGGTTCTTGACATCCCACAAGGGGATCCCTTCCCCTTGAGTTGGCATTGTTAACTCCTAGATTTTCCCATGTGCAAATCTTGAAGGTTAAGAGCCATCATGTTCTTTGTTACTAGCATTCAAATATTTTCCCCAGAGATAGCTTGGCATGAGCCAGGGTTGTTTCTCATATGAGAATATGTACAAGGTTGGTTAGTGATGTTTATTTATTCAGATACAAATTTTTTCACAAGTCTTCATGGATAGAGAGAAATGTATATTTTTAGCATATTACCTACTTTTTAGGAGACAAATATCGGAGGTCTGCATGGAAATTTTGATCACATATTCAGAGTCCTTGCAAAATCACAATTCTAGTGAGACTTTTCTAAACAACATGTGAGAAACTTATTGTTTATAATATTTGGAGATGCATTATTCAAATAACAATTCCAAGTACATATTCAAATTCCTTACAGAAAATCGAATCCGATGATCCCTTTTTCATTTCCATGCGAGCTTATATTTTCAGCACTGCCTATTTTTAGGCATACTATATTTTGCATGGTTCTCCTAGAAGTCCCAAACATATTTGGTTTGTTTATATTTTTTGGTCAGACTACTATTTTTAACATGTCTATTTTTAGCAGGGTTGTATTTAGAAGGTGTGGTCTCCATGCAAGGTGACATGTAGGAAGTCCAAATTTTGACATTTGGAAACTTCAAAGAGTGACATGTTGCATGAGGATATTAAGCATGTTTCCTAAGGACATGTGGCACATCCTTTCTATTTGAGAAAAGTTGACGTGGTTGAGTATTAAAGAACTTGCATCAATGGAGTGTGAGTTGGCACACATAAAAATTTGCAAAGGTTTACGTGATTGATTTGACCAAATATCTACTTCCCCTTTCTCACACTTCATTCTCCTTCTCTCCCCCACATGTCTTCACTTAATTTCTTTAGGATGAATGTGTGTTCGCATCTACTTAATCCCTATTTTTATCTTAGTGTGTATTCATGTCCCTTCTTTATTTTCTACACTCACGCCTCTTGTCCTCTTTCTGTTCCTATTTCCTAGTGTCAAGACCTTATTTCTTAGCGCATATCCCTACTTCTTATCTCCATCCCTATTTTATAGGGCATATTTCCTATATCTAGCACATAAATCTCTAATTCCTAGTTCATTCCTTTCCTACATCCCTAAATCCTAGCACATTAATCCCTATTTTTTAGGACATAAATCCTTATTTTTACCCATGTGATTTCCCTTCCTCAATTAACCTTCAATTAACACAACATGTGCATGAGTTATCACTCTCATTTGACAGTTAAACAAGAGCGCACCTCACTTTTCATCTAGTGTGCACTTGGATATGATCTATTGTTAGCCTTTCCACTCTTAGACACCTCATGGGTCTATACATTGGAGGCTTATCCTCATTGTTAGGGTTCAATCTCTTTAGGAGTAGTAGCATACACTCTCTCTTCCATTCTCTATTCTCTAGCTTCTAGTCTTTGTGTAGGGGTCATTACTATACCAATTCTTGTACTTGTGTTCTTTGGTGCAATCATTCCTTTGGCAAGAGCATGAATAAAATCTTGATGTGATGGTATCAATATTTTGGAATTTTTTGTTATTTTGATTGAGTTTTATGCAATGTTAGAAGTTAATAGCCTATTATTGTGGTGTTTCATCCTTGTAATAACGCCTCTTTAGAGGGAAGACTTGTGCAAATGATATTTACCAAGGACTTTGGAATGAACATATATTTCTAAAGAAACAAATTTATAATTGATCACCATAGGTCACAAAAAATATGAAACTAAGAAATTTCTAGTGTGTAACTCTATTCTATTCATCTCTAATTTTCCCTTGATTGATTAAAAAAAAATCCATAATTAGTTTCAAGAAAATATAAGGGTTTCAAAGTGACCTTCAATAAGTTAATGGATATTTAATATCTTTGTATATTTATATATGAGGCTTTAGATATATATTGGATTGGGACCACTCATTGCATTGGATCCCAAACCCTATTGATGTCTATTTTTTCTTAAAAGCGCTTTCACTATTTATGGTGCATGATGTACAATAAAAATGCACTAATGCATTTTTCCTGTAAAGTGCATCAATTGACACTGCATTTTTTTAAACATCTTTGAGTTTAGTAGTGTACACTACATAGTAAGGATGCACTGGTGTGTAACACTATACTAGGCACACTAGTACATACCATTGTATTGAACACATTGCCTTACTTGAAAACAATTTTAGCTTGAAATTCTTTACTTAATTTGAAAAATATATTTTATAATTTGTGTTTTTTACTATGCAAGGATTTTATTGATAGAAGATGGATCAAAGAGTATCAAGGAAAAAAACTTATAGGGATGGACATAAGAGAACCACATCAGAAGAAAAGAATAAGGCATGTTCTTTTAAATTTTAATATGAAAGTAATATATTTGAATTTTATGTAGTTTTAAATTATGTGCATTAGATAATGTGTGCTATGAAAAACAAAAACTTGTATAAACTCTATAATATTGTTCAAAATCTGAGTGGAAAAGAGAATAAAATCTTTACAGAAATGTTGCAATGAAAGAAATTAAATGAATCAAAAATTGATCAATATAAATTGTTTATTTTACTTTCTTTACTACTAATGTACTTTTTAACAATAATCGCTAATATGTTTCAAACATTCAATTACACATTTGTTGAATGTTGTGTAGGGATCAACGACGAGGGAAAAAAAGGTCATTCTAAGAAGATAAAAATTATGAAGATTGTAAATGATGATGAATTGGTTTAAACTATGGGGGCGGTGGGGGTTAAACTATGAGGGATACAATGGAAATAAACTATACAAGCTATTTTCACTTATAGTAAAAAAATCAATACAATGACTCCAAGAATCAAATTGTATATAAACTACAACAAGTGTTTTCATAGAAATGGTAGTGAAACCTATGAAACTTGCAATAGAAAAAACATACAATAACAAAAAAGAATCATTTAAAAAGTATTATTGCTAAAAATGGTTTTCTATAATGTGAATATACCAATCCAATAAATTACCAAATTAATTATTTGTTTATATTTATTTTCGTATAAATATTAATAAATATTTTAATTGTGTTTTTTGTTCTTTAAGAAGATTAATAAAATTACAAAGGACAAAACGAGGTGATATTCAAAGTATGTTGGTAGGAATGTCAAAAAAAGTGTAGAAACTAATGGTCAAATAAATGAACATAGTTGGATCACATGAAAACCCATCCCCACAACAACTTGCATCAAATGTATCTAATCATTGACTTTTTTATGTACAAAGAGTTTAATCATTGCATGGAATACCAATTTTTAGTTTTTTTGTTGTCGTAGAAAAGAAAACAAAATGGAACCCATTCACACAAAAGATGAGACAACAAGGTAGAAAAGGGTTGAATGCAAAGTTTGTGAGTACCTATGGTTTCCTTACTAAAGATTGCATATATGTTGTGATGTATATATTCTAATTAATTTACAATCATCCATGGATGTTGTCTAACATGTATTAACATACAAAGAAGAAACATCTAAATATTTGATTGACAATGGATTCAATATGAGTTGTGAGTATATGTTGAAGTATTAATACGTTAATTTGAACAATTTGTATGTAGCTATATTGTTTTACTTCCTTTATTTTATAATAAATGGAATAAGAAGAAACCTTTAATTATATATATGATTTGTCATGGCATATAAAACTTGTAGGAAACAAAGTATGTAGTGGAGACCACATAAGATATCTTGAGAGATGGTATGAAGTATGGCTTTCAAAGAATGTGTATTGTTTATGAATCACTCATCGCTATGGTATTAAGTTTCAATTTATGCAATCATGTATATTGTACTATAAATGGAATATTCATTACACTTTATTTATGTTTGGAATATGAAGAGGAAAAATGTCAAAATCAATCCAATCCACAAAACATTCCAAATAACCTAAGTACAATATCTCTTGCAAGAGATGAAGAAATGAGGAATGCAAGAAGACCAAACAATGATAGTCGTTTGAGCAATGAATGATGGTCGCTAAAATTGAATGTTATAAGTTGTATATTTTGGAATGCTTTTCAATGAAAATCATGCACTTTGTTTAATGTAGGCATATTTTCCCAATTAGATGGAAACATGTTACCAATAATTGTAACAATTATTTATTGACTTTTTTTTATTATTATTGTGGACCTTTATGTTGTCCCATGTTGTATGACGAAGCGTCTTGTATTCATATGTAATTAAATGGATTTATTATTCTATTACATTGTCTAGCGTTGTACACTACGAGGAGAACACCTTGTAGCGGAGGTTTTTAGGTTACAATATTTGGAAAAATTTTAAAAAAAAACTCCACTATTTGAAGTGTAGGTTTTAGCAAAGGTTTTAAAGGATGTTCCATATAACTAAAAAAAATTGGGTGGGTGGAAGTTGTATCAGATGTTTTTCTTTGGTTCTTTTACTATCGAAATGCACCAGTGCACTCTTAACCAACCTACCCTGGTGCATTTATATAAGACAAAAGAACCGGTGCACTTCTACTTATTACACATCGATGCACCCTTAACCAACCTACCCTAGTGTGTTCATATAAGACAAAATAACTAGTGTGATTATAATTATTACGCATCAATTTCGCCTTTTTTGTTGTATACAGAGCACCTATGCTCTTATAATTTCTACACACTGGCTTCACATTGTTTGTTTATGAAGCACTAGTGATTTTTAATTTATTTACGCCCCAGTGCGTTTAAATTATAGTGTGCCTTGATGCATTTAATTTATCTTGCACCATGGTGCCTTTAAGACAACATGTGCCTAGTTCTTGTATAATTAGTACATATTGGTGCCTGTATTAATATGTGCACCACGGGGTAGTGAAATTTTGAATATTCGAGGTGAGATGTCGGCACCATTATTTTTACTAAGCACTAGTGCGTATATTATACTTAAAGCACCGATGTGAACATTATGTTTAAATCCCCAATTCATATACTAAACTTAAAACACCAGTGTGTACGTTATATTTAGAGCCTCAATGCATATTTTAAACATGAGCACTGTAAAATTTTGAAACGATAAATATTATTGCACGTTATGTCATTTATGAAACGATGTTTTTTTTCAATAGTTTGCATCAGTGTGCTAACATAATTAATGGGCACCGATGCATATGATGCCTCAAAACGAACTGATTTCTATATTATGGCATGCACCGTCTAGTGAGTTCATAAGAATATAGTGCATTGATATGTATATATTTTAATTAATTGTTTTTTAAACAAATTTTCAATTAATCATCTCAAAATCAAATATTTTTTATAATACTATTGATTTATATTTTTGATACTCCATTTTGATATAATGATTGCATTAATGTGTTATCCAACAAATTACACTTTTGTTATTTGTAACATTGTAAATCATCCACGTATTAATTATTCAACAACACAACATTTGACAACATTTGACAATGCAATAAAATAAGAAACCCATTTTATTATATATGA
>CBVK0103553364.1:0-10737 GCA_900067695.1 Picea abies
CAACCAGATGATCGTGCACATCCTACGCATGTACAATTTCAAGCACCCCCACACCTAGGATGAGAGTCTTCCCTATGTTCGACATAGCTACAATAGAGCCATGCATAGTTCAACCGACCACAACTCCTTTCAGGTGGGGTTAGGATTTCAACCATTGGGTCCCATGGATGTTTCACTACCCCTTGTGGCCATCGAGGTAGACTCGTTGCATGCTCCAACTGGAGCTGACAAAGCCACCCAATTCATTGAGAGGATCTAGCACATCCTCCAACATGTTTAGGATATTTTACAGAAGTCCAATGCCAAGTACAAGAAATGCCATGATCAACAATGGGTGCCACACCAGTTTCAAGTGGGAAACAAATTTTGTTTGTACTTGTAGAAAGAATGCCTTATAAGGCCTCATCAGAAGCTTCATCCACTCTGTTATGTACCCTACACCATCACCAAGGTCATGGGTGACAATTATTTTGAGCTCAACCTTCCCCCAATCCTTGGCTTGCACCCTATTGGAGCAGGCCAATTTTGGGAGAAAACCAAGGAAACCTTGAATATTTCAAGACAACATTAGAAAATAGGGGAGTGCACTGGAAATAGAGGAAAAATAGTGCCGAAAAAAAGAGGAAAAACAATGTCGAGAAAAGAAGTTACAAAGTGGACAAACTGCTACAGAGCAGTTGGAAATTGGACATGCACCAACTTAGAGAATGGTTGGATTGTGAACCAACCAAGATTAAGTCAAGGAGAAAGTGGACAAACCTAATCTGCTTAGGGTTAGAGTTTTTGTAAGGGAATTGTCCCAGTTTTTTATAAGTAGAATGTATTAGGACAATGAGAGGGTTTCCCTTTTTGTTGGTGTGTGTATTTTTGAGGTTGTAATAGATCCTTTAGTTAAGTAGGAGGTCTGGATGAGATAATTTTGTGATCTGTGGAGATCGAATGTAATGGGGGAATAATTGTACAGTACACAACACTAGATTTTGTAAGAATATGAATAAAGAGCAGAAGCGACAAATATTTGTGGACGTATCCTAGGAGGGGGTGAACCATGGTATATCTGTGTCATATTAATGAATGTTTTCATTACTTACTATTATGTTTAATTTAGCAAGTTGTATGATGGACATGTTATTTGATAAAGGTTACATTACTACGCACCAAGTAAATGAATGTTATATCTAGTAATTAGGTCTGAATTGTATGTTACAATAGATGGATACCTATCATTGAATACATGCTTCTATAATGGTTACTGAAGTCTGTTGGTTATATGTTGTGTCACTGGTAAGAGTTAGATTTAGCATAATATATGGGTATTCGAGAGTAGATGTTAAGTGGATATAATGCCTTTGTGAGAGAAACACATCCTAGCCCATGGTTGCAAACATCTGAGTCATGCAGCCACCCATTGAAGCCATCTTGGGTGAGACTACGTAATGCACTCTGTGTGTTGTGTTTCCTTCTAGTATCCAGAAGGGATGATGGTATAAGGGAAGTTGGTAATCCTATAGATTAGAACCTGGGTCAACCCATAAGTAGACCGACAATGGTTTCGTTGTCGAGATGAACTCAAAAGAATAGATCAGGAGGGATGCATCACGTAGTATAGAATGAGGGGTTAAGAAAGGGGATTTTTTTAGGTTGGAACCCCACAAAAGCAGAGATTGAAATATGGTTGACAGTTCAAGAACTAGAGTTTTCCCATAAATATAATAGAAGCCCTAGGTTTAAGCTAAGACAGTACTTGGAAAGGTATGCATTCAACGAAATACACGAGAGTTTATTTAGTTAGTTTCCCATGTTGTTATAGGAGTGGATAACATGGTTGAAAGATTCCCATCCGACAAATAGAGTTAGATCAGTGGAGTGGATAGAAGAAGGTATCATGTGGTTGAAAATGGTGAATAATAAATTCACATGCGCAATATATTTCTGGCTAGAAATATTTTTAGTGGAGTATATCACTAAGTTTGCAGTAGATACATCAGAGTATTACAGTGTAGCAGAACAAGAGTTTCTTAAGGGCCCAAGGGGAAGGTACATCAGGTCATTGTACACTTCGATCAAAATATTATTGCATGTTAAAGGGGTATTAACCATGGAATCAGACAACTAAAGGATCTTCGTGATGAGGAAGAGATATAGGATCTTTGTGCTGTGGAGAACATTGAAGAAATATTTCACACCACATATGAAAGAAAGACTAGAGGAGAGAGATCTAATGAGGAAGAAAATACCCCTATAACATGCAATACCCCTATCTAGATTCGATTCAGTATAGAACATACAACCCCATGTACGATTAACACATTAGAAAATAAAGGGTTTTTTAGGGAACAAGTGACTAATGTTCAGAGGCATCTAGGAGATTAGAATAGAAGTGAGGGTACACGTGTAAGTACCAACAATAGTGCAGGTAGTGGTACAAGTGGAAGTACTAGTCACAACACTAATGGGAGTTCAAGTTTGAACAACAATACACATATAGTAGTACCACACAGAGCATGTATAGCACATTCAACAATGGAAGGCATAGATCCAATGATAATATTACCAGAGTTTCATTGGGATGGATCAGAAGACCCAACAGATCACCTATTCATGTGTGAGTGAATATGGGAAGTGAAAAGAGTCATTGATGAGGCAACAAAAGTAGCACAATGTGTAATAACGTTCAGAAACCACGCGCTATATTGGTATATGAGTCTAGCAGTAAACAATCCACAAGGTGCATCAGGAACAGTAGCAAAGATCAAGCATGAATTGATCACTGAGTTTCAGAGGCCAAAATAGAGGATCAATTTATGAATGAGATAATTGAGGTTAGAAAAAAACTAGGAGAGTTTGTATGGGACATCGATTAGAAGTTAAAGACATTGAAAGGTAAACTGAAGTACCCCATTTCTGACATGCAACACATATAGTTTTTTATAAATTATCCGTTACCACACTTCAAATATCCATTCAGACAACAAAAATTTCAAACGTAGGCAGAGGCACTACAAGAAGTGATGCAGTTAGAGGAGAATCAATATAACCATACATATCCAACTATAGAGGAGTTGAAGGAAGACTTGAAGAACTTGAAAATGTAATTAAACCAGAATAAAAGTAGGGATAAAAGAGAAGCAATGTGGTGTACACTATGAAGATCAGAGGGACATCGCAAGAATGAGTATCCAACATTTGTGCAGTACCTAGGGGTAGGGATACCAAATACATTTCTGATAAGAGGGCCTTGGTGTAAAATATGCAAGACACATGGGCATGATCCTTATCACTGCCCTATGATGCGGAAGTACAAGACAAAACTGAAGAGTACTTTCTATAAATTTTGTAAGTCAGTGCGACATGAAGGAAAAAATTGTAGAACCATGGATTTAATGAAGGAAAGAACCTCATATGCATACAATATGTAGGTTGATTTGATGGCAGGATAGATTTCACCACATTTTGGTAATGCACAAAAATTTCAAGTAGTACCACAATTTCAGCAACCCCCGCAGTATAATCAGGCACCACAATATCATCAACAGAACATGGATCCACAAGGGAACATAAGAGGATTCATAGTTAGATGAAGAGGAGGAATGGGCATGGGCAGAGGGCCTATAATATGACATAATTTTAAGAAAGAAGGACATTTTTCCAAAGATTGTCCTCAACCAACAAAAACATGTCTATACTATCATGCAACAGATCACGTGACAAAAGATTGTCTGAAATTAATGATGAATATCCATGATAAGAGGAACATAAATAACTAGAATGTTTAATGGATTGTTTCAAAAATAAGGGATCCCAAGAGGAACATCAATATAGTTACTAGAGGAGGAGTGAAGATAGGATAAGATGCACATGATCAGAAGAAGGAATATCAGTGTTATATTCAAAAGAACACTCAACCACAACAAAAGTTTGATGCAAATAAGGAGAAGGAAACTTTCAAGGAAGCAAAGAAAAATTTCCTAAAGGAGAATGTATCTTCCACATAAAACATTACGCCGAGGTATGATACTCTTATTTTTTATATGCCTCGGTGTTTGGATCATACTTTCAAAGGAGAGAAAACAAACAAAGTAAGTAACTTAAAGAATTTCCTGGAATATTGCTTTAAATTACTTAATGATAAGAATGCCATGGATTTTTTTAAAAGTATGCTTGAGAAATAAAACATAGAATAAGGGGTAGGAACATAACCAAAGAAGATCAATCGGGTCTGTAGAAAGAAAAGAACTAGTAGAGAGTTTAGATTGAATGCAAACATAGGCTAATTTAATATGGGAAATGTTATCATAGACTTAGGATCAAATGTCAACATTTTTCCAAAGAAGACTTGGGAATCAATGGGAGAGCCTACACTAGGGTATTCCAATATCCAATTGAATCTATCAAACTAGAAGAGAGCGATTCCCATAGGTAGATTGAAGAATACAATAGTGTATCTAGATGGTATGTGCACCATAATAGACTTTGAAGTAATGGATATGGTCGATGAGCCTATACCATTTCCAACACTATTAGGAATTGATTGGGCCTTTTATAATCATTCCATAATTAATTTGAAGAATAGGAATATGATATTTGAAGCTAGGAACTTCATGGTAGTAGAACCTTTAGATCCCTCAGATTGTGAAATATATGTAGAACCTATGCATGACAGTTTTCTAGACGATGATGTGAACTAGCTGTATAGGACTACTGCATGAGAAGAAGACTATGTGAATCCAATTGCAGATGGAGTATTTAGTTGGAGGAGTATCAATTCCAACATATCAGATTCAGATACTGGAGTAGAAAACTGGCAGAAAAGATTGCATGAAGTCTCTACTAGGAGGTGCGCCAGAGTTACACGCGCAATAAGATGGGGTGGGACAGAAGTAAGATAGTTTCCCACATTTACTAAAGAGGACAATTTAAAATTCTCGACAGAGTTTGAATCAGAGGTTTTGGATTGTCAAAAATTACTAGTGTTGAATATTGAATTGAGAGACACACCTGCACGATGGCAGGGTGCACATAAGGAAGTAATTGAGGACTGGTATCAGTGTAAATGACTGATGCGCATAAGATTTAGTAGGATTCAATAGGATAGACCTGCATAGAAGTATGATGGAAGAAGAAACCCAACACATCATATAAATGAGTGTGTCACTAACTGGAGATTGGTACCACCAGGGGAATGGATGCACTATTTTATTCATACACTAGAAGGAATACCAAGTAATTGGTACAAGGAGCAATAACTGCATAGAGAAACTATAAGTTGGGGTGCATTACAATAGAAATTTATTAGGACCTTTACATTCGGTGGATCTGTCATTACAGAGGATAAAATGGAAGATATTTGAAGAATATGGGGTAGATACAGTGACAATAGACAAAGATTATGAAAAAAAAAACACTTGAACAATTAGTTTACTGTTATAAGGTCATAGAGGATGAGGAAGTGGAAGACAACCCACATGACATTTATATAGTAGAAATGGAAGGAGAAAAAGGGTTGGAAAGACCCCTGTTACAGTAAGAAGAGTTCATTACACATATGAAGATTAAAAATGTCAACATTGGGACTGAAGAGAAACCCAATATAACCAGCATTGGATATTACTAGGGCAATGAGACAATGGAAAATATAACTGAATTATTGCATGAGTATAGTGATTTATTCCTAGCCACATTTTCATAGATAAAATGGGTAGCAGGAGAACTTGGAGCAATGAAGATACCCATCAGACCATATGGAAGGCCAGTTAGACAAAGACCATACATATTAAATTCCATCTATAAGCAAAAAGTTAAGGTAGAAATTGACAAAATGCTAGAATCGGGAATCATATAACTTGTGGAAGAATCATAGTGGATTAGTCCAATGGTGGTCCAGGAAAAGAAGAATGGAGGGATTAGGATATGTGTGGATCTGAGGAAATTAAATGATGCATGTTTTCATGATCCTTTTCCTACTCCATTTACAGATGAGGTTTTAGAGAATGTGGGAGAACAGGAAGTGTACTCCTTCACAGATGGATTTTGAGGTTACCATCAGATTAGAATTGCTCCAGAGGACATGTACAAAACTAAATTTGCAACAGAGTGGGGGTCATATTAGTACACAATAATATCATTTGGTTTAAATAATTCAACAACAATATTTTCCAAAGTAGTAGTAGCTGCATTCAAGGATTTTATACATAAAGTTTTAGAAGTTTATCTGGATGATTGGAAAATATTTACTTTATTGAAGGACCATGTAGAAATTATTAGGTTAATCTTAGAGATATGTAGGAAATGCCATATTTCCTTGAACATTAATAAATGTTTAGTCAACACACCATTTGGCATCCTACTTGGACACATTGTATGCAAACATGGCTTGATAGTAGACCCTACAAATATTGTTGTTATTGACAATTTACCACCACCAAAGTTAGTGCACCAGTTGAGAGAAACGTTGGTCTACACATGGTACTACAGGAAGTTCTTAAAGGGCTATGAAAATATTACTTCACCCATGGAGAAGCTACTAAATAAAGTCATCAGGTTTCAGTGGAATGGTGAATGCCAAGAGAGCTTGGACATACTGAAAGAGAAGATGGTGATAACACCAATTTTGAGCTTTCCAGATTGGACAAAGGAATTTCATGTGCATGTCGACACTTCATCCATTGCACTTGGAACAGTATTGGCACAACTATGTGAAGGAGACATTGATCACCCAATATCTTTTTCTAGTAGAAAGTTATATGAGTCTGAGTAGAATTATAATACTATAGAAAGGGAAGGTCTGGATATGGTATATGCCTTACAAAAGTTCATACATTATTTATTGGGTCAACATTTTAAGATGTTTATAGATCATTCTGCATTGAAGTACCTAGTTAACAAGCCAGTGTTGGGGGAAGGATCTGTAGATGGTTGTTATTGTTTTAGGAATATGATTTTGAAATCATAGTAAAAATAGGGAAGTTGAATGTAGGACCAGATCATCTATCAAGAATTACTAATGAAGAGGAGCCAAAGAACTTGGAGGAGAATTTTCCTTATGCCAACTTATTTTCTATTCAGATTGCTGATGATTATTTTGCTGACATTGTTGGATTTTTTAGCACAAGAATGGATCCCAAGGAATTTACTTTCGCGTAGAAAAAATAGTTGGTAGTGCACACTGCATACTATCAGTTGATTGCAGGTCACTTATACAAGTTAGGTGCAGATGGAATTATGAGAATATGTGTGATGGAGCATGAACGCTCCATGGTGCTATAAGAATCACATGAAGGGATAGTTGGAGGGAGCTATGCAGGAAATCCTACAACAAAAAAGGTGTTGCACATAGGATTATGGTGGAATACAGTACATAAGGATGCAAAGGAATAATGTCAGATCTGTGATGTCTGTTAGAGGGTGGGAAAACCATCCATAAGGGATGAAATGCCACTTATTCCACAAGTAAAATTACAAGTGTTTGATAAATGGGTTGTGTATTTCATTGGATCCATTAATCCACTAGTAAGGAGATCAAGAGCTGGATACATCATCACTCTGAAAAAATACTTAACTAGATGGGAAGAAGCAGACCCAGTGAAGGAAGACAACACAGTTTCTCTTTGAGAACGTAGTGACCATATTTGGATGTCCTAGAATTTTTTTGAGTGATCAGGGAACCCATTTAATTAACAATACAATCAAATCTAGGCGAGGATAATTCAAGATACATAATCAAAAGAGCACACCTTACCATCCCCAGGTGAATGGTACAGTAGAAGATTTTAACAAGATTCTAGAAAATGCATTGACAAATATTTTAAATGTGAATAGGGATGATTGGGATTTGAAGGTATGAATAGTGTTATGGGATTACAGGACTACATGCAAGAAGATTACAAGACATACACCATTTAGACTAGTGTATGGGTAGGAAGAAATGATTCCATTAGATTAGTTAATACCTAGTTTATGCATTTCATCAATCACCAACATGACAGAAGAAGGTTTTGCATAGGAAAGAGTGGATCAACTGATGGAGATGGAAGAAGATAGGATTTTAGTAGGATTTCACGAGGAATTAGAGAAAGAAAAGGACAAATATTGGCATGATAGGAACATAAAGAAGAAAATATTTAAGGAAGGAGATCTAGTTCTCCTCTATGAAAACAAATATCTACATCACCCAAGGAAGTTAAAAATGCACTGATCAGGGCCTTATCAGGTAAATACCATTACAAATGGAGGTGTTGTACAATTGAAAGATCTTGCAGGGAAGAATCCTAGAGGATTGTTGAATAGTAGTTGAATGAAGTTGTATCAATACATTCGACCTAAGAACCTGAGGTGAAAACAGAGAGAGAAGGTAGGATTGTACATATTGTATATGGTAGATTTTAGAAGAGAGAAAAAAATCCATAAAACAAAGAAATATAACAAAAAGACAAAAAGGTAGAAGAATATTGGAGGGTTTTTGATGTAATAGATTTAGCATTAACAATGCACCACAAAAAAACTAGTGTTGAAGACACTGCATGCTAGAAAATAGTTGACATACACAAAAAGTGGAGCGCACACGAAAAAGTGACAACTGTCAGTGCGAAACAACTTCCAGTACATCATCCCACTATAAAGTCAAAAAAAGGGGGAAAATTTGGGCATTTGTGTTTTTTTGCTAAGGAGAAGAATGAAGAGAGAAGATTAAGCATGAAAGAGTAGGAATTCATGATAGAAAGTGGTGAATTAGAGTTCAGAAGTCCGGATTTTAGCAGAATGTTTCCACTGAGAGTTGGAGCGTCGAGTAGGGTCGGGTGAAACACTAGAAGTAGTGCTCGAGTGACACAAACAGAGGGGCAAGATATGCCCACAGTCATGGATGTGGATGAGATCCATACGCTAGAATATGAGACACACACCATGCAAGTTGAGGAGGAACAAAACCCAACACCAGAGGTCAGGCAACCGAGGGAGGATGCGGAAAGGACAAAATCTGGTGCATCAAGGGGAAAAGGGCCACAACAGGGAGAAAATGCCACAAATTGAGCACAATAGGGCCTAGAGCCAGAAGAAGAACATGGAAAAGAGCATCAGGGAGTACCAGAGGTTAGGGTGTCATCCTTGCAAGAGAATAAGTAAGAGTGCAACAAGAACAAGATGCAACAAAATCTACGAAAATTATAGCACAGACCATACATAGGATGACATAGCTATTGGAAAAAAGTGGCCAACTGTGGACACAAATCTTAGAAGATGGAATCTTGCAAAGCTGCAAGAAAGGGAAGAGAAGGTACATGTAGTAATGGTAGACTTAAAACAACGACAAAATGCAATGTCACTGCCGGAAAAAATTAAGACAACTGCAGAAATGAAAAGCCTACAAGCAGAGGAGAAAGCAGTGCAGGTGTAGAAAATTGCAAGACATGATTAGTTGGAGCCTATGCAGAACAAGGAGGAACAATTGTTCATGGAGATCGATGCAACAAATACAAAGGTGGAACAATTAGGCTTGGAGGGAGGAGAAACATTGAAGTCTCCAGTCACCACACAGATTGTGGAAGCCATGACGGAGAAGAGAAATCAGGCTAAGGAGCAATGCCAACATATATTAGATATGTATGAAGCATTGACATAAGAAGTAAAATATGCAGGAGTCCATGAGTGACTAGGGATGTGTCACAATGTCATTGTTGGGGGCTTGTTGGCACAGGACAATTTTGGGAAAAATCAAGGAAGTTTAGAAGGAATCAAAGAAGCGCTAAAAAATAGGGGAGCGCACCAGAAATAGTGGAAAAACAACACTGAGAAAATTAGTTACAAAGTGGAAAAGCACATACTTGGAGCAACATTTGGATCGAGGACTATCCAATATTAATTCAAGGAGAAAGTAGACAAACCTAATCCACTTAGGGTTAGGGTTTTTGTAAGGGATTTGTCCCAATTAACCTAATCCACTTAGGGTTAGGGTTTTTGTAAGGGATTTGTCCCAATTTGTTTATAAGTAGAATGTATTAGGACGATGAGAGGGTTGTCATTATCATTTTTGTTTTTGTCCATTTATAAGAAGTGTGTATTTTCAAGAGAATGATGCGATCTGTGGAGATCGAATGTAATGAAGGAAGGACTGTATAGTGTGCAACACTAGATTTTGCAAGAACATGAATATAGAGAAGAAACATCAAATCTTTGTGGGCGTAGCCCCATAGGGGGTGAACCATGGTACATCTATGTTTTGTGTGAATGTATGGATTTTTTCCGATTGTATTTATTTTAGTAATTTTATGATGAGCATGTTAAATGATAAAGGAAATAACACTGTGCACTCACTAAGAATGAACTAACGAAATCTGCAAAACAACTCTAATTAAATGAAGGTTATAGCTAGTGTTTATATATGAAGCTTTTGGTACATTAGATGAATACCTATCATGTAATACATGCTGCTATAATGATTAATGAAGTTTTTTGGTCATATACTGTGTCACTGGTAAGAGTTAGAGTTAGCATAATATATGAGTATTCGAGGGTTAGAAATTGAGTGGATCTAATGCCTCTGAGAGAGAAACACATCCCATCCCAAGGTTGTAGACATCTAAGTCCTGCAACCACCCATAGAAGCCATCCCAGGTGAGATTGCGTAGTGCACTCTGTGTGTTGTGTTTCCTTCTAGTAACCGTAAGGGATAATGGTTGAAGGGAAGTTGGTAATCCTATAGTAGAACCTGGGTCAACCCAAAGTAAAACCAACAAGAAGGGA
>CBVK0103553366.1:0-43671 GCA_900067695.1 Picea abies
CTTAGGAAAACAACGCTACAAATATTCTATCTCTACTCATCAATATTAGGGTTAGATATAAATTATTATGCATAAATCAAATTAAAAACATAAAGATATCATTTGGGAAAGGAAAACAATTCTTTTATTCAAATGAAAAGATCGAAAATTACAACCTTTGTAGGTCGAAGCTCCTACGAACATAGTACGAGATCCTCTTAATGCTACTCCAAGTGCACTATGCCAATGCTTTCTCTCAGAATCAACTGATTACTTCAAGGGAAGGGGATGGATTGTATAGGAGAAAAGGCTAGAGAGGGAATGTTGAGGCAGAAACTCAGAAGGGGTTGCAAATACTTGGGCAAGGAGGGAAAAGGGATTTGGGTAGAGTTTCACTGTTCTAATTCTTTCAGTGGGAATGGGACCCCAAGAACTCCTTTAATATGAAAAAATGATAGTTATTTAGTTTGGAGACGGGCTACAATGGGTAAATTGGTTGGGAAACCCTCGATAGACCGTAAAATCCGTTGAATTCCTTGCAAATTTTTATTTTTTCAAACTTTTGAGGGTAAACACGGGATATTTAGTATGCATATAATGTATGTACATGGGTTGTCTAGCATGAAACAAGTGTATGTATGCGGTCAGTAGTGCAACAATGCACGTACATGCTCCAAAAAATTATTTTTTTAAATAGAGTTCCTCAACAGTGTTTTGGAAAATTATGCAAGTAGAAAGGCCAATTCCATGTATGCATAGGTAGAGAATTTTAGGGCTATAAAATATTCCCCATAATGTGTGAGGTCATAAGAGAAACTGATGGCCAAAATACATTACGATATATTTACCATTGGGAATGAAAAAAGTCGAGTGAGCCCGGGACCAGAGTTCGAGAGGTCGCCATCTGCAAAACAATAATAATCTCTCTAAGGTGGGCATAACCATGCATGGGATGAACTAATAATGGCTTCCAATAAAGTACACTGCATATCCATGTCATATAAATGTTTATATAAAGTGTAGTCGCGAGCAATACACAACAGATCTACATCTCAAAATCATTTGATGATATTCGAATACAATACAATATGCTTCGTCAAGAAGCATCAACCTGTGGTCAGATATGAGGGATTCATAGCTCGAGAAACAACTTCAAGATCTTCAAAAACTCAGGTAGGAGTAAAATAAGAGTGTAAGACTCATTACTTCGAGGTCTTCGACAAGTCATCGGGAAAATACTGGAGGATCTCGATGATTAGGCATGAAACTTCATCGATTTTGAATATGGACTTGACTTGACTCATGGGATGGTCGACTCATGAAAGTCAAGAGACAAAATACAGAATGGATGACTCAGGTTTGATAAGAATTCCCTTGGAAAAAATCACGAGAGATGATCAGACTCAGGAAGCATAACAATGGCATAAGTCTATGATGCAGTAGGCACCACAAAATCTCCATATGTTTGGAAGTGTAACCAAACAGAGGAGGAAACAACTCTATGTAATGAGAAAATCTTCCTAAGTTCATACTAGATACCAATGTTTGGCGAAAGAACAAAAGGATGTGCTTTGTCCAAGGGCGACTATCTTGCTGTCGAAAAAAGAATGTATATTTCCTGTCCCCTCGTTTTGGAATATTTGATTTTTTTTGTTGTCTTTTTCAAAATTTTAACGAGATTTAAAAATAATAAAAGAATGATACATTACAAAGGAGGAATGAGTGTCACGAACAAGAAAACTGGTTCCAAGAGCATGGAACATACTGATGCTCAAGTAAAAAAGACATGTGTAGGATAAGGACACTCAGGGAAAATTCCTCCATGGGTCAAGGTGTCAGATCACAGAGGAAAAAAGTGTTGCAAGGATTTCCTATAAGGAATGCTTTAAAGGTTTAATTGAGAGAAACATGGATCCACCATTAGGCCAAAGACGTAAATATGAGACCCACAATGCAATTAAGAATGACACAACAATACCCCTTCCATGTAAATTTTTATGAGCCCGGGGAAGGTAAGATCAGTGGTTTTTTCATGTTTAGAGAGTCTGAAAAAACATTAAAGAAGATTCTAGGGAGTAAATTTTTTACCAATAGTCCAATCGGTTCGAAAAAAGGACTAAAATTGTATTGAAGGGATGTCTTTTCAAAACCATTTTAATGAGTGTGACAAAGACAAGATCACTCAGCTATATTTTCAATTTTAAGGAGTCTGAAAAGAGAATAACTATGGAATCACAACCTTTTCTAGGTTTAGTCTCTTTATCCCGAAAAAGTATAAAATATAATTGAGGAGAACTCTCTCGGCAAGACAAATCTCTCGAGGCATACCTTTTTTTGAAATAATCTATTCGCTAGAAAAAGAGTTAAACTCATGCTGAATATATGTTCTTCCG
The DNA here is from genome assembly GCA_900067695.1 of Picea abies. NCBI lineage: Eukaryota > Viridiplantae > Streptophyta > Pinopsida > Pinales > Pinaceae > Picea > Picea abies. Next base: position 2,373 of record CBVK0103553366.1, read on the forward strand.
GGCCAAATTAACGAGTGTGAAGGAACAAGGTCACTTGACGATCTTTTAATATTTTGGGAGTCTGAAAAGAGGTTAACTATGGACTTCAGGGGGGTTCCTTTTTCGTAAGTAATCTCCAAGTCCCAAAAAAGAGATAAACCAAAACCAAGGAGAATATTCCTTTTTCGAGAATTTAGTCTCGTAGGCTCGAAAAAGGGTTAAACTTATGCCTGAAAATACTCTTATAGCTAACTGAATTTCCTACAACATACCTTTATTCGTAAAATTAGTCGCCCGGACCGAAAAAGGGGTAAACTATCGCAAGATAGATATCCCTTCAAATTTGATTTTTGCCAGAGTGAAGGGAAACATGATCACTCAACAATCTTTTAAATTTTAGAGAGTCTGAAAAGGGCTTAAAGAAGACTCCAAGGGGATATTTTTCTCAAGTAATCCATATGATATTGAAAAGAATAAATACAGTCTCGTTGGATATTTCTTTCAAAATTTAAGCGAGCTTGAAAGACAACAAACCGTGCTCATTAGGGAGTCCCGTAGGTAAGGCCAAGAATGATAATTAATAAGGATGTGGCTTCAAGACAAAGTCATGGCGGGACTAAAAGGGACTCCCATGCCTATGAAGTACTTCAACATGGGCACCAAAAAGGAAAACAAGGCTCTAACTAGGGTGTCCATGGAAGGAAGGCTCTACCACATAAAGTACGACACACTTATCAGCTGTCCATGGAAGGAAGGCTCTACCACATAAAGTACGACACACTTATCAGCAAGGAAGGTTAGTTTCACAATTTAGTGGAGCCGATACTAAGGCCAAAGGAACTAGGAAACAAAAAATGAAAAAATGCAAGTAGGGAAAAATATAACCTATATTCTATTTTTAAGGTTAATACCTATTAGAACGGATCAATACGATGAACAAAATTTAAAGAAAAATGTCTCCAAGATCTTGCATTTAAGGCCAATAACACTCATCCAAATGTTAATAGATCCAATATAGATAAAAACTTCGGAAAATAAGAGGTGCTACTGAATACAAAACTTGAAAACAAAAAACCTGGATTGTACAATATGTACAAGGTACTGCAACCTTACGACTCATGCATGGTAGTAGTTCAGGTAGAGCCCACTACTGGGCTCTGACCAAGAGTCTCTTCAATAGTCAACCTAGAAAGTCTCCCAAAAGGGAAGAAAATACAAACCATGATGTAATTCCTCCCAAGGTATAGAAACTGTGGTCATGGCTTCAAGGATAGCCACATTTGAAGGAAATTCAAAATCGAAGAAATCACACAAATGAGGGGGGTCAACATTCCCAAAGGGAAAAGAAAAATGACCATATTCCATATGACGATGGGGGTTTTGGTCAGGGTTGGTAGAGTCTATCAGCGGGGAATCACAATCACAAAGGCTCGAGGATCTAAAAATAGCGATATCAGACTCAAAAGAAAACTCGAGATCACTTGTACCAAGAGGGGGAAGAAAGGGCTCCCATGCCCCCATTGGATAAACCAATGGATCAATTGCTGAGATCAAGTCTTGAGAAGGTAAACATGAGTGAAAAATTTCATTCTCAGGAGCAACTGAACAGCGAGGATAAGACACAACATAATTTACATGTGGCCGAGTAGAGTTTACATGAACACTAGGAACATATAAAAGGGTCAACCTGCACTGATATTGAATTAGGATGGTGATTATCATATTCCAACTAGTTGATAGTGACAATGCTTCCATTGTGAGTGAAATGTATCACCCGAAAGAGCATAGACACCATATCATTCATAGCATATACATAATCATGCCTGAGAAGGATATTGAAATCTAACGATCCTTGCACCACTATAACATTGACAAGGACAATATTCTCACTTAATGAGATAGGAAACTGAGGAAGAATCCCCAAATACTCACTAGGATGTCTGCCAAAATCCAAAATCTCATGTGAAGCAGTCATAAGCTCGAGAGAACCCAAATCTTGCCAAGCCAAGGAGGATAAAATACTTGTGGAGGCTCCTTCATCTACAATACATTGGTAATTTTGTTTTGAATTAACTTCAACCCTTATTTGAAAAGGTGCAGAAGAAGGAAGGAGAGGCTCAACAAGGTCATTCCAATCAAATAAAACCATCCTAGGACTTGGAGGGGGTGTGCTCGAAGTGAGCAGAATTCCCTCTTTTTCTGAAAGTACTAAACTAGAAATGTTAAAAACATAGTCGATAGACACATGAATCCCCAACATAAGAGTGGGATTAGCTGAAGATTGCATCGGCGTGACCACTTAGGTAGACTCAACACTCCCCAACAGAAGAGTGAGATCAGCTGAATATTGCATCGACATGACCAATTCCTCAACACTATCCAAATAGGCTGTGAGACAACATAGTCTAAAGATGCATCACCCCCCAAAAGAGGAGTGGGGTTGGGTGAAGATTGCATCGACACGACCACTTCCTCAACTAAAGGTTGAATAGACTATGAGGAAACCTTAGAAGAATCAAAATCAGAAGAGCTTGTAGACAGGGACCAGAATATTCGTTCCTCTATAAGTCTGGGGCATAAATAAGTAAGGTGATCTCCCTTGCAAATATTACAAGGGAACTTAGGCTTACGTCCTATCCATATAGGTTTCTTAACAGAATCAATTCCGCCAACAAGACTAGCAATGGTTGGTTTCTTTCCCCCAACATTACTTACAGAGGCTGGGTGTTGGTCTTCAACATGACTTGCAGAGTTTGGCAATTGGTTGATAACATGACTCTCAGAGGATACATACCTCTCGCCAGTATGACTAGAAATGACTAGAAATTCCCCCCCAACATGACTTGCAGAGGCCGGGAGCTAGTCTTCAACATGACTTGCAGGCATTGACGACCTATCTCCAACATGACTAGCAAAGATTGTTGTTTTTTCCCCAACTTGATTTGTAGAGGATGGGTGCACATCTACAACATGAATTGCAGAGGTTATTGATTGGTAGATAACATGACTCATAGAGGATACCAACCTATCACTAGTTTGACTAGCAATGACTGGATTTTTTCCCCCAGCATGACTTGCATAAGTTGGGTGTTGGTCTTCAACATGACTTGTAGGGGTTGACGACCTATCTACAACATGACTCACAGAGATTGGTGATTGGTCGATAACATGATTCACAGGGGCTACATACCTATCACCAATATGACTAGAAGTGACTGGACTTTTCCCCCATTATTACTTACAGAGGTTGGGTGTTGGTCTTCAACATGAATTGTAGAGGTTGACGACCTATCTCCAACATGACTCGCAGAGGTTGGTGATTTCTTCTTCTTATTCTTCCTCTTTCTATTTTTTTAGACTTTCGGTTACTAGTAGCTATACTTTCACCAGAGAAGGCATAAGGAGGAGGAGAATACTTTGTTGATGAAGGAACATCAACATGATTCCCATGACATAAGGTGCTTAACTAATAAGCATAAAGAGAATTAGGGACATTTGGAATAATATCCAACCAAACTGGTAGTCCCACATTCAACCTAGGAATGTACAATGTGGCCATAAAAGGGACACCGACATTTCCAAAGAAAGGAAAAGCACAAGAATCCCCTTGCAAAGGGGTTCCTTGGTTGGTATCGTCTGGAACTTTTTCCATGAAGATATTATGCACAGTTTCTTCCCTTGCGAGATCGTTCAAGTCTGTAAAATTCTCACACATTAACTCTAGTGAACTAGTGGTATAAAAAACAACTCCTATAAAGAGGCGGTGCCACATTTCTAAGTGGAAGACCAAAAATTCCTCACGATCGGTGGTGTGGGTGGTCTACCACCTTAGGTCAGAGACCCAAATAAATTATTGACTAACTCACTATGGAAAAATAGGGAGAACAGAGCACACACTAAAAGTTCCTAAAGACAAATCAAGTCGAACTAACTAGTGGGAAGGACAATTATGCCAATCAACACTAGAGAAACTTACCGATACAAGTGCAACTCGAAAACGGAAGCACCCTCTGGGTATGCTATGAAAAGTGTGATTTGATGTCTACCCTAGGTACCACGGTATACCTCCGTAGTGACCTATGTGAGATCGTAAAATTGGAAACTAGGTTTCCATCTCGTAGTCAGTCACTAGGCGGGTACAGTCGAAAGTCGGGTTGATTGTAATGAGAAGGATAACAAAGTGTGAATCCCTTCAACAGTACCAAAGGAAATTGGTACAGAATAAAAATTAGGTTCTCGAATGGATTCAAGGTCCATGAGGCTCCATAGTCATATGTGATCAATGTTATTCCCAAGAAATAGCCTCGATATACAATCCCCACTATGTTCGGTTTGACTTTGGAGCGGTTATCTCCTCTACCTTTCCTTAAGTGACCTTGTGTTTATCCCTTGTGTTAGAGGGGTGTCCCGGCTAACTCTTACGACATTGGACTTTATACACTCCCTATGTCAGAATCCAATGTTTGTTTTAAATGGCATTGAAGAGTTTCCTCTTCACACCTATTTCAAGGCCCTAAAAGCCTAGACTAGTTGGTGAACCCTACCAACATAAAGTCTAATATATTTTTAGTTTGGCATTAATTTTATAGGCTTGATTTATGTAGAGGATGCGGTTTTGGAACTGATGTTGTTTGAAACTCTTGCAAAAATGAAAATTATAAGAACAATGGCAAAGAAGGATTTTCTTTCTTATTTTTCTTTTGAAATGATTTCAAGATGAGAAGAAAACAAAACACTATGCTAATTTCTTTTTCTTTTTTCAAATAACAATGCAAAGTGAATGCAAATAAAGAAAGAGACCTAAAAAAATAGTTTTATTTATTTATTTATATTTCTTCCAATCAAAGAAGAACTAACAAAAGATGCTAAAAGAAACTAATGAATACAACTCATTTTTCTTAAAAATTCAAGCTAAAAATAAGCTAAAAAACTAGGAAACACATAGAGACAAGAGGATTTATTTATTTATTTGTTTTGTTTTTTCAGAGCAAGATAAGATAAAAAGAGAAACGAACGCAAGATTGACTCAAGCCCTAGACCAACTGCGTAAATGCAAGGACTCAACATAAACTAAAGGAGGATATAAAAATTGAAAGTTCACTCTAAAAATCTAGGCAAAGAAAAAGAAAACCAAGAAACAAGTTGAAACCGAATGTTTAACCCAAGCTAAGGCCAAAATAGAGACTCTGTAAGGTCCAAGAAAGCCTTGTGAATCCTAACCTTCTATCAGGAAAGAGAAAGACCTATTTTTAGAAAAACACTTTCAAGACACAGAGACATGAGTTGTTGCATCAACAACTTGTGTATGCATGCGGGTTGTTTAACATGCAACAAGCGTATGTACATGGGAAATAGTGCAGTAGAGCATGTACATGATCCAAAAAATGGTTTTTTAAATAGAGTTCCTCAATATTGTTTTGGAAAATTATGCAAGTAGGAAGGCCAATGCCATGTATGCACAGGTACAAAATTTTAGGGATATAACACCCATGAGAGTTCATAGGATCATGCAGATTCAAAGTGATCCTGATCTTATAAAGAGTCATTTTTTTAGAGACTTTCATTCAAAAAGTATTCCTCCTCAGATTCAGATGGGAGAGAGAGATGTCTTCTAGGACTGACAAACCTGAAACTAGATCGAAGCTTTAGAGGCTTCGAGGAGATATGAGACCTCCCGGGAGGATTTCCTTGTTTTAGTGATAAAGGAGGAAGCCAGTCAGAAGGACTGGGATATGGATTCTTTCCTTGGTTACAGAACCAAAAGTGAAGTCAACAGTGACTTCCAAATTGATCTACATAATCAAGCATGTTGCAGATGGAAGAATACAGATGCACAAATCTTGATCTATGGCCCTAGGATTCCCCTAACAAGAGGGAGAATATTATGACGAGACACTTTCTCCAGTAGAAAGAATAAGTTCACATAGAGAAGCCAAAAGATACATGAGAAGGAGTCTCATGTATGTAGATTAAATAAGGCTTTGTACGAGCCTAAGCAAGCACCTAAGACATGATATTCAAGATCATATGGTTATTTGATGAGCTCGGGGATGGTTTCCCATTGATCCTACATGTGGATGACTTGTTTCTGACAGGAGATGAGAAGCTCATAGTTGGGTGCAAGAGGGAGCTCATTTCAAAGTTCGAGATGGAGGATCTAGGTTTGATGCATTACTTCTTGGGATCTTAAGTGTGGTAGAGATTAGATGAGATTTTACTTAGCCAAGGAAAATATATTGTTGAGATTCTACATAAATTCGAGATGATGGAATACAAGTCCATGACCACAACCATGATGATAAATATGAATCTCTTGAGTGAAAAATAATAATAGTTTTTGGATCCCACAATGTATAGACAACTGATTGGATCCTTGATGTACCTGGTTAACACCAGACCAGACATATTATTTGCAGTAAATACCTTGAATCAACACATGGTTGAATCTAGAAAAGTACATTGGATGGCAACAAAGCATATGTTGAGGTACCTGCATGGTATAATTGGATATGGATTGAGATATGTCTCAGGTGGAGATGTGAAGCTGTAGGGATATACAAACTTTGTCTGGGCAGGGAGTGCAGTGGATCAGAAGAGTAATTTCAGATGCTACTTCAGTATGGGATCATGAATGATCTCATGGTTGAGCATGAAGCATACATCAATGGCACTTAGTACTTCAGAAGCAGAGTATATTGCAGCAAGCATGGAAAGCCATAAAGCAGTGTGGATATAGAAGTTGCTAGTTGGGATATTTGATCTAGAATTGGAGCCAACTTTGATACAATGTGACAATCAAAGTTTCATGAATATTACCAAGAACCATGTATTCCATGACAGGTCTAAGCATATATATATCAAATATCATTACATATGGGACATGGTACAGAGAGAATGTTTGGAACTCCAGTACATATCCACAAACGAGTAGATATCAAACATTCTCACCAAGCCCTTATCAAAGAGTGAAGTATGAGTACTTCAAGGACAAGCTTGGAGTGTTTCCTAATTTCCACCCTCGTTAAGAGGGAGGTGTGTTTTTTCTTCTCATGTTGGATAACGCCTCTGGCCAAGGGTTCCTTAGATCAGTCATGTGAGGTGAATGAGGGGGTAATGCATTGTTAGACTTGCTGAGAGAAGAAACATCACATGCATAGTCGTAAGACTATGGAAAAGATTGTGTATCTCTAGAAAATAGTTGTGTGCTACTTCGGTGGATGTGTTCCACTGGTGGAGGTTGTGTGACTCCAGACAGTAGTTGTGTGCTACTTTGGTGGATGTGGTCCACTAGCGGAGGTTATGTGTCTCTGAACAATATTTTTGTGATACTTCAGTGGACTTGTTCCACTGGCGGAGGTTGTGTGACTCCGGACAGTAGTTGTGTGCTACTTCGGTGGATGTGTTCCACTGGCAGAGGCTGTGTGACTCTGGACAATAGTTGTGTTCTACTTCAGTGGATGTTTTTCATTGGTGGAGGTTGTGTGCTTCTAGAAAATAGTTTTGTGCTACTTCGATGGATGTGTTCCACTAGAGGAGGTTGTGTGACTCTGAAAAGTAGTTGTGTTCTACTTCGGTGGATGTGTTCCACTGGCAGAGGCTGTGTTACTCTAGATAATAGTTGTGTGATACTATAGTGGATGTGTTCCACTAGCAGTGACTGTGTGTCACTAGACAATAGTTGTGTACTACTTGGCAGTAGTTGTGATCTATTGGATGACACTATAGTAGCTATGTGCTACTAGCTAATTGTCATAGAGATTACCATATCATGTGATGTAGTTGTGTGTGTTACCGCTTGATCACAGAGACTGTTCCTAATGATTCAAGCTACTAAAGGCATTGTAGAAGCCGTGTGCCTACTAGCAGATTGCAGAGTAGTCAATGGACTACCATATGAAGACATTGTGAAATATGCCTCCCTATCTAAGAGGGAGTGTTGATGTTTTGGTAGTTGCAGGAGGATAATTCCCTCCTAGATGACATTTCTTATATGTGGAGAAGGTTTCAGTAGAAAGAGATCCATTGAACATATATTGAAATACCCTAGAAGAGAATTCGACCCAAAAGAATAAAGTAATAATGAAAAGACACCTGTCCAGAGAAGAATTTGATCCAGTCTAGTGGCCAAGAAGACTATAAATAGAGGACGTCTTGGCTCATTTTTTCACTCACTCACACACTCCCAACTACACATAAGCAAGGTGCAAGTTTGGAGGATGTGACAGAGTAGTTTCAAATGCACAATTTATTCTTGTTCAGTCTTTTGGTATCTCTCTCTTGTGCGCTACTCCTTGAGGAGGTGTGCTACCTTTGTATGTTGCTGATGCTGTAGCTGTGGTGGTATTTCTGGTTGAGCTATCACTTGAGCTAGGGTTTATCTGATTAGACTTTCTCTGTGAACTGAATCTATCTAAGTAAAGGTTAGTGTGCTCGGGGGTGGCATATATGAATGCCTATGGTTGGGTGACAATGATTTGACATTGTCTATGGTTAAACAAGAATACCAAAAGTTCCAACAAATATAAATTTTAATTTTCCTTTGAGTTGAGTGTTTGGGCCTTATGCTTGTTGTTGTATTTTTTTTATATATTTCTATTCTCCTACAAAACATAAAGTGCACAAAATATCCTATGAACAAAAAAATAAACATTAATTACAAGAAGGAAACCTCAAGATTTTTATTTTATGAAAAAACTTATGCTTACACTCCCCATGCAAGTAATCTTTGTGAAAAATATGATAAGGGAAGTAGAGGACATTAAGAAAATTTAAACACTAGGTAGTATTCCCATTGATCATCTCACCTATCCCATGACTATGTTTGGGTGTTGTTGCATGAATACCATTTTGGGCATCAACATATTTGGAGACATTGAGAGACAAAAGATAGAAGGACAAGGTATGCTAAAGTTCTACTGATATTGTGATAGTTTCTAATATTAATATCCATTCTTTGCATTTTTAGGGTATAATGGCATTGGATGACAATGAGAGTTGTTTTATACTAAATCCATTCTTTCTTGATTGCTTAAATAACTTGTAGATATTAGATGTCATTCCAAGGGTCTTCCTATCCCCTTTGAAGTCAAAAACTACTTTCCATTTCCTCTATTGGTTCAAATTTCTAGTTTGTCCTTGAATTCTCTTAGAAACATCAAGACAAGCCTAAGTTCTTAGGGTTCAACTTTTGCAAGAGCTATTAACATTGCATCACTCTCTAAATATAACCTAAGGACCGTCTTTTTGAAATTAAAATCTAGATTTTGGGTCATACTATTCATTATTTATTGATCTTACATTCTTCTACCATGTACAAGTTTTTCATTACTTTCTTTATAAATTAGTTTCAATTTTTTAAATTCATTTATCAATTTTCAAGTCCTTTTGGTTCTTAAATCTAGTTTCACTTTTATTTATGTTCTTATTTTTTATCCATTTAACTATTCCACATTCTAATCAACATCACTCATTATTATAAAAACACAAAAACACATAAGGAATACTAAAAACATTTAATACGTTTTTAATTTGTCAATTTCAGTGCTCGGGCCTTACACGTACTATTCTAGTTTTCATATACATCTCCTCTCTCCTCTAAAATTATAATGCACATAAAACATTAATTAAAAGAAGGCAATCTCCAAGTCTTTATTTTTTACAAAACCTTCTTCTCACTCTTTTCACATTTAAGTACTCTTTGTGATCAATGCAATAAGATATGTAGAGGACCTTAAGATAAATATATTTAGGAAACACCACAAAAGATGAAGAGAGCATGTTGACTCAAAAGTTTTCCAAACTCCATCCTCCCATTCTGAATGTAACATCCCCACTATAATCCCAAGTTTAATTAATTCATAATGTAGATATAATGTATGGTTGTGGCCAAGCAATGTATATGTAAATTGTATTTCTCAATTTTAATAAATAAAATGTGACGCCAGCTACTGGGGGACATGGAAAAAAAGGGGGTTGATTAATCCACAAGAAAGAGGGGTCTAGAAAGGGGTTTTAGCCATGAGTTTATTTTCCCAATCCTTTTCCTAATTTTAATGCTTTGTGTGAACCTTATATTTTCCCTTGAGTATGGAAGAGCCCAATAATTGAATATTTGTAAGAGGGTGGGTGTAATCAATCACATCCCATAGTTATTGAGGACTGATGTGAAATACAATTATCTTGGGGATTAGTGGAAGTCAAGGAAACAAGAAAAAGAAGGAAATTTGTATTGAACATTAACCCCCTCTATTTTTTTCTCTAATTTCTCACGCCTAGTTGTTCTGCTCTAGAATGGAACCCCTTCTCCTTCTAGCGTCCTGGTGTTTAACATAGCCCGATAGCCATATAGGGGTAGGGTTTTGACTTCCTCAACCCTCTATTGTGATAATTTTTAGGACCTTCTAGAATATTCTTGAAATTACATATGTGGCTAGCCCCATATGTGTGAGTAATAAGGGCTAATGTGCCATCCTCTTGTACAATGGTGGTCAACACAGTAGGTCAACTTGCGGGAGGAATGACTTTTTCATACGAGCTTCGATTGATGTGATGTTTTCACTATTGGAAAGGCCTCGATGTGTAGAATATCATCACAGAGTCCGAGGTACTACTTGGAACATTTTGACCCAAAAATGGCATTTTGATGCCTCAAAATGGCTTCGGAAGGTTTCAAACCCCAATTTTCCAAATTGGGACCTATCATCAAAACAACCTTGCAAGATGATTCCTCTAACGTGTTACACTTTGAAATCATTGAGATAGATGAAAAATAATATAATTATCCAATCTGGATCAGAAAAATAAATAGTAACAACTTGTTGTTGCAGTGTAACTCACACACGAGTTCACTCTTCAGGCATGAAAACCTGGTTATTTAGTCTTCATATCCAAAAATTCTCTAGAATTTTCCTTCCATCATTGCTCTAGCTCCAACACTCCTCTCCTTATTGCTCCAATTCTCCTCTTTTTGTTTCCCTAGCTCCAACACTCCTCTCCTTGCTTTTATTTAATAGCAATGGTATCTTTTCTTGTGGGCTCTTTGTAATCGTAGTTGTTGTGTCTATGATAGATTACATTTTCAACTTGTGATTGAGACAAGAGGTGCTTTATACAACCTAGAATGGGGGACATGTGTAATTCCTTTAGTGCACAACATGTATTTGACATTTGGAATTAAAAAAAGAAATTAATAACAAAAAAATATTACAATGTCATCCATAAATAAAATATTTCAATGTCCACCTTAAGTATATATGCATGTATGTATGTATATTATTGGAAATATTTTTTTCATTGATGTCAAATATAGGGGGAGCCTACATATTTTCAAGATAAATATTACAATCCTACATATGTTCAAGATAAAGATTGCAACATGGATATTGTTGAAAGTATTATTTTTGGTCAGTTTGGATACCCTATATTTAAATTCATTTTTACACTACATACATAAATCAAATGGGAGCACAAGTTATATGGTTGGAAATATTATTCTGATAAAATTCCAATGGTATGTGGAATTCCATCTAACTCCTTAAGAATGGGGAGATATCAATTTTTTCACCGGAAAACCCAGCCAAAAAATTGAGGTTGGCTTAGCGAGTCTTTACAAGTCGACATTGAAAGTGGAGAGAAAATTACTATAAACATGGGATATATTTTCACATTTTTATAGAAACCAAGCAAGAGATCAATTTGGAGGTGTGCATAAGTGATCTGAGGTGTGCTAAAGGTGTTGGGGTGTATTTCCAGGATCTAAAAGTGTGCAAGAGAAGTATAAGGCATTTTCTTAAGGCCTTTCTTGTTATCAAGGTCATCTATGAAAGATTGAAGGTTTGTGATGCTACCATGTGCATTGTTTTTAGTTTGTGATGTTGTTGTTAGTGGATGTTTTTGTTAGTGGTTGTTTTCATCATTGGATGTTTCCCTATGAACCTTAGATCCTCACTTCTTCACACTTCATTCATTGCACTCTCCCTTTCAACATAATTCAAACATCATTATATATTCGAGCTCATACACCAAGGATTTTTTCTCAACCAAATCATATTCAACAAGTCGTCTCTAGGTTTCAATGAAAACTGGGCTTAAAAGGAAAATAATCCTTCCAACTGGTCCTAAACTCCTTCCATGTTTCATCCATGGGCTTGCTAACAGTTTTCAAATGCTCAACAACCATCAGATATTCCTCAAATTCAAATATCAACCATTAATCTTCTTGCTTCCCATTGAATCAATACATTCTTAGGCAATGTGTCTTTGACACGCAACAACCATCCAATTTGGATCCTGGATTGATTTTATATGTTGATCTCACTATTTATACTAGAACTCATAATACTCGTCTGATCGCTCCTATATAGATCAATATCGTCATATCTGGTCCTTGGGCCACATTTAATCTCAATCATCAATCTACGATTAAGTTTATTGAGATCGCTACGAGTCCAAAACACTCAACACTACCTCGACCATTGGATCGTTTATCAAGGATTGTCATTGATTTTATCAGAGACTTCATCTCCACTATCTATCGCCATCAACATGATCGAAATTTATTTTTTGTCCCTTTGTCATTTTGTAATCTAGTTAGATGGGACCCACATAGATCAACGGTTGTCATCTTATCTCGTTCATACATCGACCAATCATCTAGATTTCTCCTCGAAGCTCCTTTGTTGGAGTCCCAATATGTCCTCACACTCAAGCTCTTCGATGGATTCAATCCAATAACTAATAGGATGTCTTCATCCATCGTAGCCTCGATCTAGATTACTCTGAATAGATCACAGTCATTGATCAATATGAACGGATAGAGCTGTCATAAATCAAAGTGTGATGGAATATTCTTCAATACCCTCCTTTTGGAGTGGTGAAACCTCCCCAACCTTCTTATCACTTTGAATGACAATCTATGAAGGTATAGAAAAGGAATATTCTTCGATACTTTACACTTTTTCTACTTTCATGGCACTATCTTGGTATTTGCATGGCACTGTGTGAAGTTTGACACGTGAATCTGATGTGGTGCTGACATGGAACTAACTTGGCATTGACATGTCCTCCACATGGACTCCTTCCTCATGTATTGGATGAACATCCACGCTCCTAATATTTTGGCACACAAATCAAGACCAGGAATAGAATATTCTTTGATTCTCCTACTTCAGCGTGTAAAACAAAGGTGAACTATTTAACTCCGACCATATCACTCCAATATATAGTCAATATCTCTTTGCTATGGCTTTGATAGATCAATGATCAGGATCTTATTTGATACAAGTGGCATTGACTTGGCAACTAACCTCATGTTGATGTCATCATAACTTCTGAATGTTGTTTGTACACCATGATGACTTAGCACTTTGACATGTAGTTATGTATAGTGCATTACACATGGTTGTTTATGTCATCCTGTCGTGTCCTCCACGTGGGCCCTTCTACGATTGTTGGCAATTATGGCACTGACGTTAAAATGACTTGGTATCTAGGTTGGCTCACCATCATTCAAAGTTCTTTCCATCCAATCAATGGTTCAATTTTATTTTTTATTTATCTAATAGATCAACGATCCATTTTTTTTAGGAGACTCTTCCATCAGAGTAACTCAAGATGGAATGATCTAAATACTCTGAAAACTCAACTTCGAAATACTTTCACCATAGCATTGAATTCCGAATTCAAGACTGCTTCTAGATGTGGATCTAAGGTTTAATCTCATTTGCTCATTATTAACATACAAACAAAAATTCTGACACTAAAAGTTATCTCCTTTCGCACAGTTCCATGGTTCTTCTGTTTTCATTCAAACAAAGATCCTTCACTCTTTCATTATAAACTCATCGAATTCTATTTCCTTTATTCATGTGGGATATTGTATTTTGCATTTTCTTCATTTTATTCACACATGGATCATTGATATTATTGAATGATAAACTATCAAGGAATCACACTTTCTATGCTCACAAAACTTTCACGAGAATTTAATCAATGCAACTTCCTTTGAACCTCTACAACCTAGTCATTGTGCACCCTAGAAAATATATAGATGTGCAAGAACCTTCTCAACTTTATCTATCTAGTTTAAATTGTAGCATGAATATTCCTCTATCTTCCTCGGAGTTGTGTATGGTTAAGGCTTGATCTTTGGACCTAACATCATAGTCTTTCTTCCTTCATCATTGACAATGGTCAGTCTTCCCCTTCTTGTGATATTAATGACTGTTGGAGTAGGAAGGTTTTGGGTTTAGTACATCAAACGAGGATATGAGCTAAATAATGGGCCAAAGGAAATAACGTGTGCCAGGAAAGAAGGAAAAGGAACACGGTAAAGGGAAAAGGAAGCAATGCACCCGAAAAGAAGGAATATCAACGTAGAGTCAAAGAAAGGAATGGTTAGATCGAAGACCAACTGCGCGGAAGACAGTTAGAATGTGGGCAAGTGGATTCCACTTAGTATTAGGGTTTTGAGTCATAATGTAAGTGTTTTTACCCACATTTTTGTATAAATAGAGGATGTATGAGGAAAAAAATATATCTTTTGATCAAGGAGTAGTTCATTATCACTTTTGCATGAGCGAAGTACTTTGATCACTTTTTGAGTTCTGAGTCGAAGTATCTATTTTGTTGAGAGTTGTGGAGCTCGGATGGAGTCAATGTTGAGAAGTAATTGAGGGTTAGGTTGCAAGTTGTGGATCTTGGTGTGACATTGGTCAACCTCATGCACCATTCATATGTTGATATTTTATGTAATTTCAAATTTTTTTACTAAGTGTAATTGTATTGGTTATTCCTAAGTGTAATTATGAAAGGGTTTATTGATAAGCCATGTCTTTTAGGTCTTTTAGAGTACAAATAGAGGTTATATTGAATCATTTTGATCACTCATTGAATATAATTACGATAAATTAGTACAAACTTATCTAGGAGGCTATTCTTGGTTCGTGTCTAGGTCTCTTTGGTATTGATTTTGTGAAAGAGCATTGTATGACATTATACATGATGGAGGAATCTATAATGATGAAAGTTTGCAGGGTTTTCTCCCCTTTGAGGGTTTCCCTAAGGATATATCTTATTGTTCTATGGATATCTATCTTTCAGTTGTGATCCTTTTGCATATTAAATAATAATATTCATATACAATATCATATCTTATGAAAAAACAACATGGTATCATATCAGGACTAGGCCTGACTCCCTCATAGGAGGGCCTAGGGAAATAGAAAAGAAATGGGACCTATGAGAGTAAGAGAGTAGATAGTATGAATGAGTGAATTACTATTGTGTTTGTAGTAGTTTGTCTATCCATTATATTGACATGATGATCGTGAGTGAGAGACATTAAGGGAAACAATAATTGAGAAGGCATGTTGGAGTCACTAGACAATGATCTGAAAGAAGCCATACTCCTGTACGGATATCCCAGGCAAGCCACGTACGATGAAGATATATTGCACATATTTTGTATTTCTCCTTATTTTTGTCTGTAGTGTTTGCTCGAAAACACTTGCAAGGTTTCCTTGTTACAGTCTGTGTAGCTATAGTGAAAATCAATAGAAATAATGGGTTCTTGCATGCCAACACAATCATGTAAGGAAAGTTTCAGAAGAAGAGGGAATTGTGAAACAAATATGGCTAAAGAGTCACGTGTCAGTTCCATGCACGTGAAGGTGCAATATAAGAGATGTTTAAATCTGACGAATTGTTTTGGAATACGGGTGAGAATATAGTTTTCAAGTTGGAGTGTAGTGAGACGAGTGCAAGAGAAAAGGGCCTCTAGGGCCGGGATTTCCCTTGGAAGGTAATATTTGAGAATGAGCACTTAGACATTCTTCCTCTAAAGAAACTCCAACCATTTTGATACGATTTGGGTGGTAAACTTCCATGACATTGAATTTATGACAGTGGGATTCCACCCTGTGGTGTCATTGGTGAGACAAATAATCGTTAGATCTGATGAATGCGACTGCAATATGGTGGATATTATATTCTCCAAGGTTTACATGGAGAGGGGATCGGGTCTAGGAGGTTGGAGATATTGTGGTGTTAGAAAATAGGGAGAGAGGTCCATATTGGGCATTTCTCTGTAAAGGAATCTCCATCGTTTAGAGAGGACATAACATTGGACTACCTCTTTAAAGGGGGTTTTGGAAAGGATGAGACAAAGGAGGTTGTCTGTAAGTGTAGACAATATATCCAAAGCTATGCCCATTTCTGGAATAACACTGATTCCCAAAGTACACATGAAACCACTTAAAAGATTCAAGGGAAAAATGGATGGATGATTCACCCACATAAATTTATTAGAGTCTAAAAGGTCCAAAACAAAGCTAGCATGATTGAGAAGGTTGAGGGTATTCTTTTAGGGTTTAATTGTTCCTTCCTTTGTGATTTGGGATCTAATGATATTCTCATCATTAAACCTATGATGAAATAAGTGTAGGGATGGTAAAAAAAACAATGGTGATGAGGAGTACTAAACATCTATTGTAAATAGGCATTGTAGATGAGAGTGGTGAGTTAAGGAGGGATGAAGGCATTATGCTTTTGTTCCTCACTTGGGTGCTCCAAAAACTCTTTGGAAGAGGAAGAGATGAGAAAAAACACTTGTATGAGTTCTATGATAGATAATTTCTTATAGGACAATAACCTAATTTAGACTTTGGTTGTCATATCCCTAAACAATGATAAAGAATTATGAGTCTGGACCTGACCCTATGTGAATGGAGGCTTCATCATATACATGGTTATTGAGAAATACTATCACAAGGTCACCACCTTGATCATTATCCATATCATGAATAGGAAATGTTTTTGTAAGGAACACTACAACAAACTTTAGAATGAGAAATATTATTATTTTGCTCTTATTTTATTTTGGTCAAGTTACCATGGAAATGATTATTCCATGGAGATGTTCTTGTTCTTGTTCTAGGCAAGTTACCATGGATACTTAGTTAGTAAATTATGGTGATTTTAGGCACATGATAGTTTACTGATATTATTATACTATGTGACACTCATGGATGTTCTTCATGAATACCAAGGATCAGGTCTTCAATAGATTCTAAGAGTTCAAGGATCAGGAAGAGAACCTAACAGAGAAGTAGATCAAGATCAACATGAGTATTTGGTGAGGAGTGATTGAGATGGACATAAGAAGTAGTGAAAAACCCTTTGTAGTTGAGATCACATGAATTTTGCGTAAATGCGTTGATGTGATGGTTACCATGATGTTGTGTGTTTTGGAAAATGGAAGTATTGTCACAGAGTCATAGAAGGAGCAACCAATGAGGTAGACTAGACAATCAGGGTTTTTAGTGACAAAGGTAGTTAGCCTCTGAGTTCGATATGAAGGATCTTGGTCTAATGCACTATTACTTGAGACCGGAGGTATGAAAAAAGCTTAGTTAAATATTCCTAGGTCAAGGGAAGTATGAAGTGGAAATTTTGAAGAGGTTTGGGATATTAGATTGCAAGGAAATGGCTACACCTATGGTATCAAATCTAAAGTTGTTGCATGATATGAATTCATAGACTGTGGAAGTTATGTTATACAGGAAGATGGTGCGTTCGTTGATGTATTTGACAAATACATAGCCAAATATATGTTTTGTTGTGAACACCCTGAGTCAGTACATGGTTAACCCCATACATGTTCACTTGATTATAGTGAAGCATGTGATGATGTACCTTAAAGGTACAATGGATTATTAACTTGAGTATGTTGCAGACATTGAGATAAGTCTATGTAGATATTCAGATTCAGATTGGGCTGGTAGTGTTACAAAATGGAAAAGTAAATTAGGATGTTGCTTCACTTTTGGATGAAGTATGATTTCATGGATCAGTAAGAAGCAGTCACGTGTAGCACTCAGTATGACTAAGGCAGAGCATGTGGAAACATGTGTAGCAAGTCGTGAAGCAGTATGGATTCGAAAATTATTGACTGGATTATTCGATATTGTGATGGAGGCGACTTGTATCTTGTGTGGCAACCAGAGTTGTATAAAGTTGTTAGAGAACCCCGTGTTTCATGATAAGTCAAAGAATATCGAAATTAGGTATCGATATATCAAGGATATATTGCATAAGGGATTAGTGAGGCTACAATATGTGTCTACCAATAGGTAGGTTGCAGATGTGCTGACAATCTGTTGTTAAGGACAAAGTTCAAGTAGTTCAGGGACAAGCTTGGGGTAGTCCCTCTTCAAAGGGAGTGATGGCTTCAGATGTTATCTTAGGGTAGTGGATGCCATGATGACATGTTGTAGCTATTGGATAACTACCCATTGGCCCTGGATGCATGCTCAAGAGACGAGGTACACATGTTATCATAGGGTATTGGATGTCATGCATAAATATATCTGAGTTTTCTGTGGGAAACTTGATAGTTTCATAATGACATTTTATAGCTATTGGAGAGCTACCCACCGACCCTAGATGCATGTTATGAAGTCACTATGTATTTCCTGCGATATATATATTCATATGTCTGATAGTCAATGGTCATGATATTGTGTGGATGGAAACAATGTTAGAGTATGTGTCAAATAGAATACCTTCCTCATTAAGAAGGAGTGTTGAGATTTTATGTAATTTCAAAAGTTATTCCTAAGTGTAATTGTGAAAGGGTTTCTTGAAATGTCATGTATTTTTGGTCTTTTAGAGTATAAATAGAGGTTATATCAATTCATTTTGATCACTCATTGAATATAAGTACAAGAGAGTAGTAAACACTTATCTAGGAGGCCATTATTGGTTTGTGTCTGGGTCTATTTGGTCTTGATTTCGTGAAAGAGCATTGTACATGTTGGAGGATTCTATACTAAAGAAAGTTTGTAGGGTTTTCTCCCCCTTGAGGGTTTCCATGAGGATACATCTTTTTTTTGTATGGATATCTATCTTTTAGTTGTGATCCTTTTGCATATTAAATAACAATATTCATATACAATATCATCTCTTATGAAAAATCAACATCATAAGCTCATGATGTAATGTGCATGACACGTGACCTTTTTTGATGAAGAATAAATAAGAATCATAATATCTTTGTGGACGTATCCCACGGGGGATGAACAATAGTAAAATGGTGTCTCTATGAGTATTGTGTTGATTTATATTATTTATGATGATTGAATGGCTAGATGAATGCAACTGTTAGAGTTTATTTATAGTGCATACTAGAATAATCATGTAGAATAAATGTTATTGAATGGATAAAATAGTAAATCTGATGAATGCTATGGTAGAATGCATGTTAAGGTAGAAGTAGAAGTAAAAGGAACATCCCCAATACCTTCCATGACTGTAGACATCTGCATCTTGTAGTCACCAATAAGTCATCTCGGGTGAGACTGCATTGTGCACTTTGTGCGCAGTGTAGTCTTATGGTTTACCAGAAGGGCCAATGGTGAAAATGGTTTTGTTTGAGAACTAAGGTAGAACCTAGGCCAACCCACACATCCAAAAAATGGTTCTATTGCTGGATGGAACTCAAAAGAACATCCTGGAAGGGGTTTGATGGAGAAAATGCAGTGGTAAATATGGATGTTCATGCCATGGAATCCTACGAAGAAAGAGATTGAAATATGGTTGGAGAAAAAGTAGCTCAAGTTCACATAGAAAGATAATAGAATCTCCAGGTATACACCACACCAACATCTGCAGAGGTATGTGTTTACTGATTTGCATGAGGCATATTTCTGTTATTTTCCAAAGTTATTACAAGAGTGGATATTGAGGTTAAAGGATACTCATCCAACTAATCAGATAAGGCCAGTATAGTGGACTGCTGAGAACATTGCACGTTTGGAAAGGATTAATAATAAATTCACACGCGTAATATATTTTGGATAGAAAATATTACTGTGGGGTTTATTACTGAATTTGTAGTCAATACAATGAAGTCATATACTGTTGCAGAGTAGAATTTGTTTAAGGGACCCAGTGGTAGGTACATTAGGTTTCTTTACACATCAATTAAGATCTTGTTGCATGATAAAGGCGTGATGACCATGGAATCATACAATTAAATCATTATGCATGCATGGGGTAGTTGGGGAAAGCACTAAGGAAGATATGATAAATGGAGAGGGTTCTGGACGAATGATAGAAGAAGGAAGCAATGGAACCCATAATGATGGATGAGGAAAAAACCAGGGAAATAATAAGTAAAGTAGGAGTGATGCGTAAAAGACGACCCTACCAGTATAATATCAATAGTAAGAAGTGGGAAGTAGCTGAGCGAGAGGGCTTGGATAGTGATGAGGAAGAGTTATAAGATCTTCGTGCAATAGGGAAGATTGAGGAAACAGTTTGCGCCACATATGAGAGGAAAACCATAGGTCAGGGGTCCAATGCAAAAGAATATTCTCCATTCCATATCCAAATTAGTGTGGAACCCATAAGCCCATGTGTGACTAAGACCTCTGAAGAAGAAAAACTGATTAACCAACAAGTGATTAGTGGTAGAATATTTTTTGCAAGATGTGGGTCCAATGGAAACTCAAGAAGAAGTGTAAGAACAACAAGTAGTATTCAAGTATCTACATCATGTAGAGGTGGTAGTAAAAAAAAATTCAAAATGGCAGTACAATATCCAACTATTAGGTTACAATAGTTTTGAGGACAAGGTTCAGAGGATTGAGAAAATAATTTGTTTATTTGTGAAAATATTTGGGCAACCAAGAAGATTACATATGAATATACAAAGGTTGTGTAGTTGGAAATCACATTCAAAGACTGTGCATTAGAATGGTACATGGTTCTCACAATAAATAACCCAACAGGAGTGCCTACAACAATTGCAGAAGTGAAGAGGCAATTAATTAATGAATTTCATAAACCAGGTTCGGAGGATTAGTTCATGAATGAAATGATAGAGATTAAGCAGAAACCAGGAGAATCAGTCTGGGAGGTGGACCAAAAGTTCAAAAGACTAAAAGGTAAGTTGAAGTACCCTATTACTGATATGCAACATGTTAGCACTGAGAATCACCCTCATACTGCAATAAGATAAGCCCAGTGCCCGTCAAAATGTAAATGGATTAAAATGGTTTGAGTAGGTGGATCAACAAGACTTTAAAGAAAGGAAAAGACAACAGATATCACTGCAGATCAGTGATGGACCATTGGGATATGGATTCATAAACAATATGCTCATTGAAGGCATTTAATATCCCTATCAGACAAAATATTTTCTTAATGATGAAGAGAAGGATAAGAGAATAACATAAAGACGAGTACTTGCTAAGCAAAGATCCTCCCTGCAAAGAGAATAGACATGTTTGAATAATAAATAATGAAACATGGGCAAGATGAAAATAGATCCTCTACCACCTCAGGAATCCATAAATCAAAGATGCTACATCTAGACAAGAAGAAAAATAGAAAATGTTTGAGTGATAAATGATGAAACATGGGAAAGATGACAACAGATCCTCTAACTCCTCAAGAATCCATAAATCAAAGATTCTACATCCAGACAAGAAGAAAAACATAAAGTGTCTGAGTGATAAACGATAAAGCATGGGAAATATGACAAAATATCCTCTACCACCTTAGGAATCCATAAATCAAAGATGCTACATCTAGACAAAAAGAAAAATAGAATTGAAACATATAAGACAGTTTGATGAAACAACTCATATGAATCTTCAATAACAATACCATTTACAGCTACATGCCCCTCTATATTACAAACTGAAATACACAGTCATAAATGTTTCTCAAAACCTCCTCCGGTATTAGGCCTGAACCCACCTCTCTCCTTTGCATATCATTCATATGATGTATCTATAGTCAAAACAATAAACATGTCTTGCTTCTTGGGTGCTTCTTCTCTAGTGTCGTGTGTCTTCTCTTGTTTGTCCTGTTCTTTCTGTCAGAAAGAAAACTCTGGTCAGTATGGCCCTATAGAAAAAATTCTCTCTGTGGTACCTTGGGTTGACAATCTTCTATCTCCACGCCCAGACCCTCCATGCTTTCTAATTACTGAGTGAGTCAAGGTTTCAACCACCAATAATTTATTTTATTAATTGAATCCTTATGATCGAGACGAGGTTTAATGCCTATGGGGATACTACGTGTTTCTCTTAGATTTGACGTTATATAAGCACGTGATTACGGGGCCGTTAAAGGAGGTTTGTATCCACACTGCTTTTGAGCCCACAATTTACCACCTTCCTCCACGTAGCTCTTTCTCTATACCATGGTTTCAATTGTGGGACCGCTCGAGAATTTGATCGTTCGAGCATGTTCCATCCCCAGAATGAAGCGAGTTCATTGATCTGGTCGCGATCTATGATCTGGGTAGCCCTACTTCTTTTTTAATGCCACACGTCGCTCTTAGATGGACCCTGTTTCCTATTGCAAAGATCAATGGTTCACAATTACTTCAGGAGTTCAGGCTTCAGGCCTTTCAATGCATATCTCTTACAATCCTTTGGAGTGCCATATCTCTGAAGTGAGATATATGCCTCCACGTTTCCTCTTGTTTTGAATGACCGAGATTCACTTCGGGAGTTCAGGAAATTATTGCTCCAGTGTTTCACTCTGTAAACCTTCCAGAGTGCTAAGTCTCCGAAGTGTTAGATCTGTCGACGCATGTCCTCAACCTTCAATGGATCAGATTTACTATGGGAATTCGGGCCTTCAGGTGATACTGATGAAAATATCAATGGTTCTTGTTGATTTGAGATCAACGGTCCACAATTACTTTGGGAGTTCGGGATTCAAGAGTTTTCCTTCTGCTTTCTCACGCAATCCTCTGAAGTGTTGTATTTCCAAAGTGTTAGATCTGGCAACGCGTGTCCTCAGCCTTCAATGGATCATATTTACTCTGGGACTTCAAGACTTCTGTCTAGTCGCTAATCCTTGCATAGTTTTGACATGTTGAATACACGCGAGCCACTGATCTGAACTGCTCCTGGGATCTACGCTGTTGAAAAATGAACTCGACCGCTCCTTGTATTTTAGTCCAAAATAGACTGCTCTAAATGTTTCATTTTGTGCTCATGGTTGTTTCTTGTGCAAGAAAAAGACTTGGACGACTTGATGTGACCCTTGAAAACTTCATGTGATAACATTGGCTCCACAGGGGATGGCATGCTCCATGTGAGCTTCCAAGAATAAGTAGCTCCAGTGGCCTTTTCCATTGGTTGTTTCCGCAAAATCTATATACCTGAGATGATCTCTGCGTCTTATTGAAAAATTGAGAATATTCACAAATTGAAAACCAACTTAATGAAAACCAAAATGTTCGAAAACCGAGCTTTATTCACCATACTCCTAATATAATAAAGTATGTTTCTTCTTGATCAAGTAATATCATGCTTTCAATGAATCCATTCATGTATCTGACTAACATCTTGAACATTCTTTCCAACTTTATGCAAAGTCATTAACACACAAAAAGAAACATGTAAATCATAAACTTGGAAATCATACTTACAATCCAAAAATTTGGCCATAAATATGGAAACAGTTGAAACTCCATCACTGCAAAACATCTCCATATAGGTGGCAATTGGATCTTGAAATTTGTAAAAAATTTGTTGCTCCTCAACAACTGACAGAAAAAAAAAATGCAGCATAGATTTCTCATCTAATCCTTGTTGTTCCCATTTATCATATGCCTGTAACTCATATCCATAACTTTCTTCTGCTGAAGTATACACTTGCTCTTTGACATCAAAACTTTGAAAAGAGACATGATGATATTCATGAACATTTAAAACAATAGATACATCTAATATGATGGTAGATGTTTCTATGTTATTGTTATCATAATGAACATCTTTCAACACCTCTTGATTTTCATGGCAAATGATTTCTTCTATAATAAATGCTTCATCACAAATCTGATTTTCGTGACTAGCATAATCTTTATGGAGAAAATAAAACCCATCACAACATCCTTCAAAAAGATGTTCAACTAAAAAATACTCTTTAAAAGATGAATTAAAAGCTGCATGAAAACTTTTCAAAGAGATGATACTTGCAATAGGAAGAGATCGACACCAATCGTGAGCAATCCCCTTTAATGAATACCTAAAAATATTTTTCTAAACATATTCGTGCACAATATGAAGTTGATGAACAAAATCATGAAAATCCAACAAATATTCAGTTGGTACTTCCCACTCTTCTCCTCGAAATTTAGGAAGGATACTTTCCCATTCATCTCTACTAGGCACTGGATTAGGGAAACCAACTATCTTTGAAAAATCACATAAATCATACCTTCGAGCTAAAATCTTGTCCATTTCAAACTAGTGGAGTGTCAATATATGTCCAATCAATGGAGTCACCATGGTGAAAGATGAGTAGCCAGAACAATGTGTCAAGCTTCAGTTTACCATCTAAAACTGGATCCCTTCATTGTCATTCTCCTAGGGAATATATATTCACTTCCATCCCCGACAATGGTGCCATTAATGTTAGCACTGAGAATCACCCTCAGACTACAAGAGGATAAGCCCATTACCCATCAAAATGTAAATGGATTAAAATGGTTTGAGTAGGTGGATCAACAAGACTTTAAAGAAAAGAAAATACAACATATATCACTGCAGATTAGTGATGGACCATTGGGATATGGATTCATAAACAATATTCTCATTGAAGGAATTTAAGATCCCTATCAGAAAAAATATTTTCTTAATGATGAAGAGAAGGATAAGATAATAACATAAAGACAAATACTCGCTAAGCAAAGATCCTCCCTGCAAACAAAATAGATGTGTCTGAATAATAAATAATGAAACATGGGCAAGATGACAACAAATCCTCTACCACCTCAGGAATCCATAAATCAAAGATGCTACATCCAGACAAGAAGAAAAATAGAAAGTTTCTGAGTGATAAACAATGAAACATGGGAAGGATGACATTAGATCCTGTACCGCCTCATGAATCCATAAATCAAAGATGCTACATCCAGACAAGAAGAAAAACAGAAAGCGTCTTAGTGATAAATGATGAAACGTGGGAAAGATGAAAATATATCCTCTACCGCCTTAGGAATCCATAAATCAAAGATGCTACATCCAGAAAAGAAGAAAAATAGAATTGAAACATAGAAGACAATCTGATGAAACAACTCATATGAATCTTCAATAACAATATCATTTACATCTACATGCCCCTCTGACTTACAAACTAAAATACATAGTCATAAATGTTTCTCAAAACCTCCTCTGGTCTCGGGCTTGAACCCCCCTCTCTCCTTTACATATCATTCATTTGATGTATTTATAATCAAAACATTAGACATGTCTTTCTCCTTGGGTGCTTCTTCTCTAGTTTTGTGTGTCTTCTCTTGTTTTTCATGTTCCTTCTGTCAGAAGGAAACTCTGGTCAATATGGGCCTGTAGGAAAAACTTCCCTCTATGGTACCTTAGGTTGATAGTCTTTTGTCTCCACGGCCATACCCTCCATGCTTTCTAATTATTGAGTGAGTCAGGGTTTCAACCACCAATCCTTTATTTTATTAATTGAATCCTTAGGATTGGGACAAGGCTTAACGCCTAGGGGGATACCACGTGTTGCTCTCAAATTTGATGTTATATAAGCACGTGATTGCAGGGCCATCAAAGGCGGTTTGGATCCACACCACTTTTGAGCCTGCAATTCACCACCTTTCACCACATATCTCTTTTGCTATACCATGGTTTCAATTGTGAGACCTCTCAAGAATTTTATCATTGGAGCATGTTCTATCCTTATAATGAAGCATGGCCATTGATCTAGTCACGATCTGTGATATGGACAACCTTTCTTTTGTTTCCACATGCCTCTCTTGGATGGACCCTATTTCCTGCTTCAAAGATCAACGGTTCACAATTACTTTGGGAGTTCGAGCTTTGGGCCTTTCAGTGCATAGCTCTTACAATCCTCTGGAGTGTTGTATCTCTGAAGTGAGAGACCTGCCTCCACGTGTCCTCTTGTTTTGGACAATCGAGATTCACTTCGGGAGTTAGAGAAATTCTTGTTCCGGTGCTTTTCTCCGTAAACCTTCCGGAGTGCTAAGTCTACGAAGTGTTAGACCTGTCAACGCATGTCCTTAGCCTTCAATGGCTCATATTTACTTTGGGACTTTAGGCCTTCCGGTGATAATGCTGCAAAGATCAATGGTTCTTGTTGATTTGAGATCAACAGTCCACAATTAGTTCAGGAGTTCGGGCTTCGGTATTTTTCCTTCTTCTTGCTCGTGCAATCCTCCGAAGTGTCGTATTTCCAAAGTGTTAGATATGGCGATGTGTGACATCATCCTTCAATGGATAAGATTTACTTCAGGACTTCTGTCTAGTCGTTAATCCTTGTGCAATTTTGACATGTCAAATACATGTGATACACTAATCTAAACTGCTCCTGGGATCTCCAACATTGAAAAATGAACCCAACCATTGCTTGTATTTCATCCCAAAATAGACTGCTCTTAATGTTTCACTTTGTGCTCATGCTTGTTTCTTGTGCAAGCATAAGACTTGGATGACTTGGTGTGACCCTTGACAACTTCATGTGATAACACAACATAGACATTTGTTTTTTAACTCTTTATTTCCACACTTGAAGTATCCTTTGAGGCAGCAGAAATTCTAGAGTCAGGCTGAGGCTCTACAAGAATACTTACAGTTAGAGGAAAATCAGTATAAGAAGACAAATCTAGCTATGGAAGAGATGCAACAATATCTGAATAAATTAACATTTTAGTTGAATTAGAATAAAGGTAAGGAGAAAAGAGAAGATGTCTGGTGTACATTATGCAAGACAAAAGGTCATCATAAGAAGGAGTGTCCATTATTTGTGCAGTACATAGGATTAGGTATGACAAACACTTTATCTTCAGGAGTACCATGGTGTGAGATATGAAGAAAACATGGGAATTATCTTTATCATTATCCCATGATGAAGAAGTACGAGACAATACCGAAGAGTACATTTTGTAATTTTTGTAAGTCAGTTGGACACGAAGACAAGTACTGTAGAACCTTGGAGATAATGAAGGAGCAGACATTAGATGAATATAGGGTGTAGGATGAGTTAATGAGAGCAGAACCTGCACAACATTCATAGTAAAACAACTCACAAAAACCACAGTACAATATTGTGCAACAGTTTCAACCACAACTACAGTACAACAATGCACAATATTTTGGAGCACCATCACAATATAAAAATGCACATCAGTGTGCAATTCCACTATAGTACAATAATGTGAAACCATAGTACAATCAATGACCTTGGTATAATACACCATGAAGATATAATTAGCACAATAGAGGAGGCTTCACAGGAGGGGGTGATGGAGGAAGAGGCTTTGGAGGAGGTTGGGGACGAGTAGTTTTTCATAACTGTCAGAAACCAAGAAACTATGCCAGATACTATACACAGCCACCAGTAACATGTATGTGTTTTCATGCAACATACCTTGAGATAGAATACTTTCCAACAATGTTGAAAAATATCCAAGATAAGAGGAACCAGAACAATCATAACATGCAATGGATTGTGGTGGAAAACAAAGAAGAGGATGGGAATAAGATTAACATAGTTACTAGAGGTGGATCTAAGACAAGAGAAGATGTAGCAAAGAAGGACCAAGATTAGTACCAATGGGTTAGGAAGAATACAACACCTGAACATAATTTTGATTCGTGCAAAGAGAATGAGACATTCAAAGAGGCTAGATAGGATATTATGAAAGAAAAATTGTGTCTACTTCAGGAACAAAGCCAATTGATGAGGTACCTGTGTATGACATGCCTCCATTATTTGATCATACTAGAAAAGAGAAACCCTCAAAGAAAGTAAGTAATTTAAGAAACTTTTTTAGGTCTTGTGTAAAATTACTAAATGATAAAAATTATTTACAAGTACTGTAGAGTTTGTTAGAAAAATGTAATTCTAGGGAAGAAGGGGTAAAGATAGTGAATCAGGTCTGTAAGAAGAGAGGAAAAACCAAGGAATTCAGGTTGAATGAAAACATTGGAGATTTCAATATGGCGAGTATCATACTAGACTTAGGGTCTAAAGTCAATGTTTTTCCAAAGAATACATGGGAAGCTATGGGAGAACCTCAATTGGGTTATTCACCTATTCAGTTGAAGTTAGAAAACCAACATAGAGTGGTGCCAATTGGAATATTGAAAGGGATTCTAGTAGATCTAGAGGGTGTTTGCACCATGGTAGACTTTGAAGTCATTGGCATAGTGGATAACACTTCACCATATCCAATGCTTTTAGGTTTGGATTGGGATTTTGATAACCCATCTATTATCAATTTGAAGATAAGGAAGATCATATTTGAATATGGAGAATACAAATTTATTGCACTATTGGATCCCTCAGAAGGAGGAAGGTATGTGGAGCCTGCGACAGACAATCTTATTACATAGGATGTAAATCAATTGTATAGAACTACTATGCGCAAAGAGGATTATATCAACCCAATTGCAAATGGAATGTTGAGTTGGAGTATTAGTTCTTTTGCTTCAGAATCTAACAAAGGACCGGATAACTGGAAGAAACGACTACATGAATTATCCACCAAAATATGTGCTAGAATAACGTGTGCGTTAACATGGATTGGTTCAGAGGTAAGAAAACCTCCTACTTTTTATGGTCTTAATGATTTAGAAGAATTTTTGATGAAGTTTGAATTAGAAGTAGTAGAAAACCATAGATTATGAGTATTAGATATTGCTTTGAAAGATAAACCTTCCCATTGGTGGGGTACACATAAGGAGAATATCAACAACTAGTATCAATGCAAGAGGTTACTGCACATCAGATTCAACGTAGACTAGGAGAATTGAGTGTTGGAGAAATATGATGGATTTGGAAAACCCAGAGAACATGTATATAGGTGAATGGTTCAATGGATATTAGTACCAAAAAAATAATGGCCACATCATTTTATTCACACATTACAAGGAATTCCAAAGAACTGGTACACAAAACAGGAACAACGTAGGGAAACTACCAATTGGGAGGAATTACAACAGAATTTTATAGTTACATTTTCCTTTGAGCATGAAAGTACAGAGATAGATACATCACTGAAGGTGGTAAGAGACATGATATTTGAAGAACCATAATTCGAAATAATCCCAACATATCATAAGCAGACTAGACAAAGAATTAGACAATTGCTACACCATTATCATGTCATAGAAGAAGAAGATCCAACAGAAGAAAACCCACACAATATCCAGATCTAAAAAGTTGAAGGAGAAAGGGAAATAGAAGGTCCAAAGCTATATTCAGAATATTATTCCATGCCATTAAATATCAATAAGGTAAACATTGGAACTGCAGAAACCCAAAGATTGCAAGCATTAGAGATTACTGGGATAATCAAACAGTAGAAAGAATAACATAATTGTTGCGCGAGTACATTGACTTATTCCCAACGAAATTTTCATAGATGAATGGATTAGTAGGAGAACTAGGAGAGATGAAGATCTCATTGAATCTAGAAGACAAACCTATAAGACATAGACCTTACAGGATAAATCTAGTGTATAAGCAGAAGGTAAAGGAATAAATTGACAAGATGTTAGAAGTTGGTGCCATAGAACCTATGGAAGAATCAAAATGGATCAATCCTATGGTGGTGCAGAAAAAGAAGAAAGGAGGGATCATGATATGTGTAGATTTGAGAAAATTGAATGATGCTTTCCTACATGATCCTTTTCCTACCACATTTACAGACGAAGTTTTGGATAATGTAGGAGGTCAAGAGGATTATTCCCTAATAGATGGGTTTTCAGGATATCATCATATTAAGATAGCACCAGAAGATATACATAAGACCACATTTGCTACAGAACGAGGATCATTCTAGTATAAAATTATGACATTTGGGTTGAACAATGCACCTGCAAATTTTTCAAGGGTGGTAGTGGTTGCCTTGAAGGAATTTATTCATAAGTTTTTAAGGTTTACTTGGATGATTGGATAGTGTTTGGTTTATTAAAAGATCACGTTGCAGTCTTAAGATTAATGTTATATAGATGTAGACAATGTAGACAATGTCTGATTTCATTGAATATTAAAATATGTATTTTGAACACACCTCTTGGTATTTTTTTATGGCATGTGGTGTGTAAATAGGGTCTGTCAGTTGATCCTGCTAAAATTGTTGTCATGGTGAATTTACCACCACCCAAATCAGTGTGCCAATTGAAGATTAAACTTGGTCATACAAAATATTGCAGGAAGTTCATAAGGGGATATGCACAGATTACCATGCCAATGGAGAAATTGTTGAAGAAGGACACTAAATGTTAGCAGAATGTTGAATGCCAAAAGAGCTTGGATATTTTGAAAGAGAAGATGGTAACTGTGCCAATTTTAGTGTTTCCAGACTGGGAAAAATAGTTTCATGTGCATGTGGATGCATCTATAATAGCATTAGGATTAGTATTGACACAACTAGGAGAAGGTGATATAGATCACCCTATTTCATTTGCAAGCATGAATTTATCAGATTCATAATACAACACTACAGAAAGAGAAGGTTTGTCCATGGTGTATGCTTTGCAAAAATTCAGACATTAATTGTTACAAAAACATTTCAAGATGTTTACATATCATTTTTCTCTTAGATACTTAGTGAATAAGCTAGTGTTGGTGAGAAGGATATGCAGATGGCTACTTTTGTTCCAAGAGTTTGACTTTGAAGTTGTGGTGAAGCCTGGAAGATTGAACACAGGACTAGATCACTTATCCAGGATAACTAATGAAGAATAACTTAGTAACTTGGAAGAAACATTTCCAGATGCACAATTATTTTTAGTACATATAGTTGATGAGTATTTTGCTGACATCATTGAGTTTTTGAGTACAAGATTTGCACCAAGATAATTTACTACCGTGCAAAAGAAAAATTTGGTGGTCAGAGCTGCAGACTACCAATTGATTGCAGGTCATTTATAAAATCTTGGAGCAGACAACTTTTTGAGTAGATGTGTTATGGAGCATGAAAGGCCTATCATTTTAGTAAAAGCACATGGAGGAATTGTTGGAGGACACTATGCAATAAAGTTCACTACGCAGAAGGTATTGCGCGCAGGATTATGGTGGCCTAAAATTCACAAGGATTCAAAGGAGTACTGTCAAAATTGTGATGTCTGTAAGAGAGTTGGGAAGCCATCCATGAGGGATGATTTTCCATTGAGACCTCAGGTTATTTTGCAAGTATTAGATAAGTGGGAAGTAGACTTTATAGGTCCAATTAATCCACCAACAATAATATCAGGATCCATATATATTATTACAACGAAAAAATACTTAACCATATGGACTGAGGAAGCGGTAGTGAAGGATTGTAGCACAAAGACTGCAACACACTTTTTATTTGAATAGGTTGTCACAAGATTTGTATGCTCAAGAATTTTGATGAGTGATCAAGGGAATCACTTTATCAACAACACAATTGAAGAAATGTTGGAATAGTTTGAGATACATTGTCAGAAGAGCACCCCTTATCACCCTCAAGCGAATGGAAAGATAGAATAATTTAACAAGATATTAGAGATTGCCTTGAAAAATATTTGTAATGTAAACAAGGATGAATGGGATTTGAAGGTACCAAGAGTACTATGGGATTAAAAAATTACACCCTTTATGTTGGTGTATGGACATGAAGCAATAGTTCCTTTGGATTATTTCATACCAAGTCTACACATTGTAGCAATTACAGATATCATAGAAAGAGGCACAACACAGGAAAGATTAGCTCAACTCATGGAACTATAAGAAGACATGATAGACATAAAAATAAAATAAAAATATAAAGAATGACATGATAGACACATCAAGAAAAATAACTTCAAATTCAAAATCTAGTTCTCCTATATGACAGTAATTATTTGCAACACCCAGGGAAGCTTAGAATGCATTGGCTAGGGCCATATGCAATAATTTTTTTCATAGATGGAGGTTATGTGAAAATGACAGACTTAGCAGGAAAGGAAGTTCAAGGACTAGTCAATGGTAGTTGAATGAAACTGTATAGGGAAAAATGACCTACCAACCTTCAGTAATTACAACACAAAATGTAGAATTGTACATAATGTACATAGTAGGAGGATAAAGAAGAAAAAGAAAAGAAAAAGTAGAAAAAGAAGGAAAAGAAGAAAGAAGTAGAAAAATGAGAAAAATCCAAAAAGAAGTAGTTAGAGGGATAAGTGGTAGATAGATAGTTGAGAATGAAAGAACACAACAAAAAAAAAAGTTAAGGTGACCAGAAATGAAGATAGTGCACGTAGGAAAAATATTATAGAAGGAAATTCTAGTGCGTCATAGAAATATGACAGTAGAAAAATATTGCACACCAGAAAAACAAAATAGTTGGGAAAAATAAGAAATGACTGCTGAAAAATTAAGGAATGAAACGCGCATTTATGACAATGGAGGAAGTGTTCTCGATAATATTTGGAGAATTTATGACAACACTATAGAAGAAAAATTTGTTCTCGACAAGCCACATTGTGATTTCGAGCAAACATGGAGCTAAGGAGTGAGAAGCTAAGAACAAGCAAGAAATTTAGTAGAAAGTTGGTGAAGATTTCCGAGAAAACCCACGTAGATTAGAGTACGATGGCACCATGAAAGATCGAAGCTCCTACCAGGGTAGAAAGGAAAATATGAAGTGCCAAAAGGCCACCGCAGGAGCCAATAGTGGAAGTAGAAAACCCTATGTAAACAGAGGGAGTGGTGGATGTGGATGCCATTCCTTCCCCGGTCATCAAACCAATCATCCATACAATGGTGGAAGAGTAGGATCCAGTCCTATAAACAATGTAGATTGACCCACATAACATGGAAGAGGAGAAAAAACAGACACAAGAAATAGGCCAGCCAGTAGATGGAGAATATGAGGAAAGAACTAAGTCTAAGGATATGAGGGTTCAATATAGTATAGATCTAGAGTAACAGGAATAAATACAAGTCGAAGAGATCATGCAGTAGGAGGATTCTGACGTGGAATTTGAAGAGGAAGAGTATATTAACTTGGAGGTAAGGTCTTCAAGAGAACCAACAAAGGGGAAAGGGAAAAAAATGGTCCATAGATCACTACGTAAGAAACCAGAGGTCACTCTTGTGTTACCGCACATACCAGAAGGAGTGAAGGTTTTACCAGATTTTCTAGGATGCGTAGATAAGCTGCACTATGTTGACCACGATGTAAAATATACACAAACATTTCTTGATTTTGCATAGCAATTATACTTGGAGATAAAATGGGTTAGTGCGACAAGAGTTCCAATACTAGAACCCAAACAGTGGATACAAGGTTTATATAATACAAGCACAATGAATCTGCTAGAGATCTTGCATTTTGGAAATGGAAAGGATGCAAATAACTAAACCAAGCAATTATTGGCAATAATGCATGGAGGAATGTTGTGGCTGGATACACAAGTTTCAATTGATGTCGATCTAACCGCCAAAATAATAGGTCTACCCATAGATAGGGAGAAACATGTGTAGTATCTGGATGACAAGACCAAGAAGAAATCCTTGGAAGAGGAAATGAAGAACACCTATGGAAGAGAGAGAGAGGATCTAGGGGGATCATTATAAATAGAATCAGTGAACCCATGAAGATATTAGAAACAAAACTTATGGCCTGTAAACTGCTAATAAAGTGTCTCAAAGAAGAGGTTCCAGCAGGTGAAATAACAACAGTCATGCAGTGCGCAAAGGGGACTGTACTAAGTTGGAGTCCATACTTATTAAATTCATTTCTGGATGATTACAAATATGCCCAGGGCTTAGTAACATAGTTTCATTAATCCTGTCTAATCATACTTATAGCATTGGTGGGATGGAAACACCCAAAATACAACATCTTCTTTTAGATAACCAGAAAGTGTCGCACAACACAGTATGAACCATTATGGCACACAACTGTCGCCAAGGAAAGAAATACAAACTACAACATCTTCACGAAATATATTTAATAAATACAAGAAAAAGTGGTAGAAAATTGGAGGATCCCACTAGAGGTGGTGGAGGAGTACAATAAGATATCCAAATTCAAAGCATCAAGGCACATTATGTGGATTCAGGAAAAAAGGGATCCAGAGAAGGAGTGGTTGCATATGAGATACTGCATCAAAACAGAGGAAGTGCAATGGTAAATGAAGGATTGGAAGGAGGAATGGAAGGTTATAGTGGAACCAACAAAATAAAATAAACCAGTAGAAGTGGGCCCTTCACGGAAGAAGAGTACCCCATAAGTGAATACAAGAGCAGTAGCAAGATGCACGAAGAAAACAAGGGGGAGCACATCAACAAAGAAGACGACTATCCCCAATCCTGTCACACAACATAAGGACTGCGCAGATGTCACTAATGGCATGACACAAAGGAAGGATATTGTGCAGGAGGGACAAGCAAGAGGGGACATACCAGATACCCCAATCCTAACAAACTAAAAAGAGTCGAGGCCACCCAAGTGAACTATTTTACAATCAGGAGGAGTGCACAAGAAAATGAAGGCCCATAAGGAGGTCCCCCAATATACCATAACATAAGATGACATAGAATTAGTCGTGTAAAAAGTATAGGATTGCACCGAAGAAGCACATGAAGAAGCAGAAAAAAAAAAAGAGAGAGGATAATGCAAGAACTAACAGAGGTCAAGTAGGTCTTAGAGAAGATATGATTTACCAAGGTGAAACAAAAAATGGAAACAAAGATGTAAACAACACAAGAAAATAAGATGATAATGCATATTGAGGAGGAGAAAGTATAGATAACAACATCAACAAGTGAAAACTTTAGCCTTACTAAAGACATGTTGAAAATGGACAAAGACATGGCGCAAAAACAAGTCAAGGAAATAGAATAGGTTGAATTGGTATTGGATAAGATACCAACAAAATCACTCTATCGGTTATAGGTCAGTGTTGCGCAGGAAGTACAATCCAGGGCCAGGATGGAAAAAACAAACCTAGAGACAACCAAGGAAGCCAAGGAGGTGCTAGAGACATTTCTTACAGAAGTGTGGATAGAATTAGAGGTGGAAAAATAATGCACAGACAAACAGGAGACAAGACTTGTGGAAGTCTTCTAGATGATCCCAGACAACGCACTAGTAGGATAACTCAACACAGACGAAAATTTAAAGAGGATAGCGCAAACGATGGATGGGTATAAAGAGCAGATATTTGAGTTGGTTGGGAAGTTGAAACCAACCACCCCTCCATAAGTCAGATTAGAAAAGAAGCAACAGGAAACATAACACACAGATATGATTGCGCTAGAAATAAAATAAGTAGTAGAGCTCTATGAAAGAACTGTGCAAATATGGAAAATCCTGGCAGAAGATGAAGGGATCCAACAATTGGAATAGAGGGAAGAGAAGATAAATTCCACAGTATAGGATTTAAAGAAAAACCAGAAGACAATTTACATATTAGAGAGGATCAAGGCCACATAGGAGATGAAAAACCTGCAAGCAGAAGTGAAGAAAATCCATGGGGAAAAACAAACAAGACAGACTCAGTTGGAGCCACTTGAGGAGAAAGCAGAGAGCATGATTGTAGACTTGGATACAGGAAAAGGAAGACTGAAATAGGTGCATTTAGAGAGTATGAAAGTGTTGGAGGAGCACTTAACAATGCAAGTGGTAGAGAACATGACAGAAAAAAGTGTGCATGTGAAGACATAGTTCGATGCACTAACCAAGAAGTTCAATTCCTTGGAGAAATTTGTGCAATAGGCACACACTGCTTGAGTGGGCTCAGTACTAGCCATAGGTTAGTGTTGGGGTCCTATTGGAGGAAGAAATTTGTTGGTTTAGTGCAACAAATGAGGATACGAGATAAAGAATGGACCAAAGGAAACAACGTGCACCAAGAAAGAAGGAAAAGCAACACAACAAAGGGAAAAGGAGGCAATGCACTAGGAAAGAAGGAAGATCAATGTAGAGTCAAAGCAAGGAATGGCTGGATTGAAGAAAAACCACGTGAAAGATAGTTAGAATGTGTGAAAGTGGAGTCCACTTAGAATTAGGGTTTCGAGTCATAATGTAAGGTTTTTTACCCACCTTTTTGTATAAATAGAGGATGTATGAGGAAAATAGGATATTTTTTTTATCAAGGAGTAGTTTATTATCACTTTTTCATGAGCGAAGTACTTTGAGCAGTTTTTGAGTTTTGAGTCAAAGTATTTGTTTTGTTGAGAGTTGATAAGCTTAGATGGAGTCAACGTTGAGAAGTAATTGAGGGTTAGGTCAGCCTTATGTAGCCATTCATAAGTCACGATGTAATGTGCATGAAGAAGAACGTTTTTTGATGAAGAATAAATATGAAGCAGGATATATTTGTGGACGTATCCCAAGGGGGGTGAACCACAATAAAATGGTGTCTCTATGAGTATTTTTTTGATTTTATATGCTTTATGATGAATGAATATCTAGATGAATGCAAATTTTAGAGTTTATTTACAACAAAAACTGGAATAATAATGTAGATTAAATGTGATTGAATGGATAAAACAATATATCTAATGAATGTTATGGTAGAATGCATGTTAAGGTAGAAGTTGAAGTAAAAGGAACAACCACAATCCCTTCAATGATTGTAGACATCTGCATATTGAAGTCACCCATAAGCCATCTCGAGTGAGACTACGTTGTGCACTTTGTGAGTGGTGTATCCTTCTGGTTTACCAGAAGGGATGATGGTGAAAAGGGTTTTGTTGGAGAACTAAGGTAGAACCCGAGTTAGCCCACACATCCAATAATGAAATCCAAGGTTTTTTTTATTTGACATCAACGAAAACACAATTTCCAACAACAACAAATAGAACCTCAAGCGATGTATACATACTCAATAAATTCAAAAAAGAAAAGTATTGTATGGAACAGAAGATGGGAGTGATATCCCGCTCATATTTCCAGTAAAGGGAAGAACAAGCTTAGGGAGAGAATCCCTTTTCCATTGATTTCAAACTGGGATAAGTTTCAGACAGAGTAAGAATCACATAGACAAGGAAATGTGTAGATAGGAGGAGTATTACATAATTGACTAAGGATTTCCATCAATGAAAAAGGAGGAGATTGTTGGAAATATCATTTTCATTGATGTCAAAGACAAGGGGAGCCTACAGATGTACAAGATAAATATTACAAGCCTACATATGCCCAAGATAAATATTGCAAGATGATTGTTGAAAGTATTATTTTTGGTCAGTTTGGATACCCTATATTTGAAGGAATTTTGAACCCACATTCCTAGCTCAAATGGGTGCACATGTTACATGGCTAGAGATATTATTTTGATACCTTTCCAATGGTGTATTTCATTCCTTCTGACTCCCTAGGAATGAGGATATATGGAATTTTGTATATCATAACCCAACAAGAAAATTGAGGTCAGCTCAACCATTCTTTACAGGTCATCCCTGAAAGTGGGGACATAATTACTATAAATACATGATATATTTTTTCATTTGTAGAGAAACTAAGAAAGAGATCAAGTCCGAGGTGTGCACACATGATTTGAGGTGCACTAAAGGTGTTGGGGTGTCTTTTTGGGATCTAAAGGTGTGCAAGATAAGTCTAACAGATTTTCTTGAGCTATTTCTTGTTCTCAAGGTCTGTTATGAAGGAATGAAGGTCTACGATGATGCCATGTGCATTGTTTTAAGGTTGTGATGTTGTCGTCAGTGGATGTTTCTGTCAGTGGATGTTGTCGTTAATGGATGTTGTTGTTAGTGGATGTTGTCATCGGTGGATGTTTTCATTAATGGATGTTTTCATTAATGGATGTTGTTGTTAATGGATGTTTGTATCAATGGATTTTGTTGCTCGTGGATGTTTCCATTAGTGGATGTTTCCATTAGTGGATGTTTCCTTCAATGGATGTGTCCATTAGTGGATGTTTCCTTCAATGGATGTGTCCATCAATGGATGTTGTCGTTAATGGATGTTTTCATTAGTGGATGTTGTCGTAAGTGATTACATTCTAGGAATTATGATCTAAGGATTGATAGGGTTTGAAGGGTTGTATGTGGAATGAAGCATGCATATGAAGTCATAATTACTCTTTGTGTGAAGATCCTAGATTGGTGTCTACACGTATCTTATTGATTTGTTGCTAAATTGAGGATATCAGTGTCTCTAGTATTCTGGTTCCTACATCTTGTTGAGTTGGTGCTCATTTGATGATATTAATGTCTCTAGTAGGTTGGCTCCTACATCTTATTGAGTTGGTACTCAATTAAGGAGATTAGTGTCTCCAATATGTTGGTACCTACAATATTTATAATAGTAGTTTGGTGCCTACAGAAATTTAAAAATATATGTTTTTGTGGTTTTCTTCCGCAAGGGTTTCCACATTAAACTCTATGCATTGTGATTTGAGTTTATATGTGATTATTGTTTCTCATATAGTGAATTATTTATGAATGATTAAATAAATTAAAAAGTATCATATATTGATTCACCCCACTCTTATTATAAGGATACGTTCAACACACACACACACACACACACACACACTGGAAGTAAGACATTTATTATTTCATGGATAGGTCCTCTCTACATCTAAGTTCGAGGGAGATGTGTAATTCCTTTAGTGCGTAACATGGAGTTCACACATGTCATTTAAAAAATATTAATCCCTCTAGGGACATGATAGATCTAGAGTTAATATGAATCTAAGCCAGTTGTTATAATATATCTATCCATCCATCTATCTATCTATCTATCTATCTATCTATCTATCTATCTATCTATATATATATATATATATATATATATATATATATATATATATATATAATTTGACACACACATAAACAAATATATACAATGTTACATGATGATATACAATGTTGAACATGATTATGAAATATGTTTTTATGTATTTCAATTAAAACAACCATAATAACTAGGGTTGGTGTATGTCGATATACATTAATGGAAAATTCACGTAGCATTGTAAATTAAAACATATTGTGAATTAAAAAATATTGTGGTGATAGTATCCCTCAACACTAGTCCTTTCAGTTATGAAAATAATTCATAAAATAATCAACTTCAGTTATAGCCACTAAACTATTTTAATTTTCCTCTAGAACACTAGATCATGTGTTAACCTACTCTATATCTTTATTGGCATGAAAATCAATACATAACCATGGTCCATTAGAATCAATTACTATCCACATGTATTTTGTTTACCTCTCATTTCCAATCATGATCATATGTGACATAATAATATGCACTATGTTGTGTTCATGTCATATAATTCCTGGTACTCTCTAATGCCAATTCTCTAAATTGTTGATGTGATATGAAACTGTTATTAAATTTTGTGAAACTGAAAAAAAATTATTGATTACAATTCCTTTAAAGAAATAATGAAACACCAAAGTAGATCTAATGAGCCATGTGATGACCATGTTTTTGAACAGGCTTATACATATCTCTGAATTGGAATCAACAATACACATGAAAAATGTATTATGTAGCTGCATAATTAAATGAAAGGAAATTCATGATGATAACCATATAAATTAATTTGATTATTTCAACTATTTCATTGGATTGGGGAAATTAATCAATGATTTCATCTTGATTATTGAATTATGAAATTCATTTCATATTTTTAGGTTTTCTTCAGCATTTTCATGCTCATTGCAACCTTTGCACTAAAACCTCACTATTACAACAATTGGTCATTCAATTGTAGAGTGTTCACCTCCAATCTATTAGTTAGTTCACATGTTCCAATTAATTTTTTTAAGATATTAGATCACTCACCAACCTAATATTAGAAATACCTCAACATTTTGAACCCTTTCTCAATCAATTGTTAAATAAGAAAAATCATGAAGAATTTAAAGTCATATTATCCACCTTCACAATCATCAATGACCACAAGGTCCATAACCAATTACAATGCCAACTCCATAAATCCCATCATGTATATGGTTGTTGAGGGATAAGATCATATAGACTCATTGACCCATATGTATAGTGTCAACTTACAGTGAATTCACATCATGCGCATATATATATTAATACATCACACACCTATGGATGTCAAATCACTCGTCAATGCATAAGAAGACATGTGGACATCTAGTGGTCAAGTAAAACTTAGTTACAGGGGAAACTAAACTAAGTTTAAATTGGTCATCAAAGGACCACATCCAAGGGGATTATTCCCAACCATCATTCACATGACCCTAAAAGTATGGCGTAGCTTCCTAACTATGTTGTATTGATGTAACTCATTGAATTCCATAGATGAACTACAATAGAACCACTATACATGTTTTCCATGTGCTACATCTTCAAATTGAATTCATTTTGTCTAGACTTGAACTATGTCTCATCTATTACATGTACTTCCCCTTCTTCCTTCTAGTTGGTACTTTCAAGTGGTGTGTTTTATGACCAATTCCTTTCCCTCTCTATCCATTATTATATGTCCCTAAAAGGGTCCTCAAAGCAGTCCACATTGTGAATTTAATATCCTCCTTTTACTCAACCTATTCTCTTCCAATGTTTTTTTTTTCCTTTCTCCAAGTTATAGGTCCTAAAAATACTACAGTTCCTCACCAACATAACAATTACCTATCTCCAAGACTAATTCCAATGTATAAAAAATATCCAAATTCATACATAAAAACATTTATATTTGAAGCCTTCTACTTACATCCACCTTCCTATGTGTTGGTCCCTTCATTTTGATGACATGCAAAGACAATGCCACATAGAAGATCTTATACAAGTATACGTTAGAGACCTGTTCAACATGTGGCAACTAGATAGGTTCTAATGTGGGATAGATTATCATGAAACATTTATATCTTTTTGGTAGGTTTATCATGTTCCAACCTTTTAAGGGAGTACATGTCCCAGGGATTGACATAGGGAAAGTGATTGGATATTTATGTGACTTGAGGACAAGTGACTAGAATGAATACACAACATGAATAATGGACTTACGAGTACTATCTAGTTGTTCTAGGAATGGATAGACCTTTGATCCAGGTGGATATCGGTGACTACCCACCTATTCCACTGGCTTGAAATATAGTTTTCCACCTTGGTAGTTTTTCTACATTCTTTTGGGTCCCAAACTTTCGGGGCCTTTTCTAGGACATAAACGAGGTTTTTTAGACATTTGGGGGAGAAAGGGATAGCCAAAGGATTGTTGGAAATATGGCTACAGCAAAGCTAACGCAGATGATCAAGGTTGTCATTGATGGCAATCAATTGTTTATGGAGAACAGAGGTAGGAACACACAAGCTGAAACACAGATGCTGCAACACAAATGC